>APFE030004859.1:62393-81259 GCA_000404065.3 Pinus taeda
AGGAAAACACAAGTAACTTTAGTTTGTTTGTTTCTAAGATAGCTACCCGTCTTAGTGGGACTAGTAGCTCTGAATGGACACTAGTTTTCCCGATAACAAAATGGTGACTCCACTGGGGAGCAAATAGCTTGTTTGCTTGTTCCTAGTTTGTTTACTTTATAAACTACAAACGGAGCCTGAAGTTATGCCAGCTAGCCTTCGAACTACTTTTGTTATGCAACTGCGAAGTAGATAAACGTTGCTTCAGTTAATCTCTGGGTTGGTTTATGAATTAAACATCTGACTTGCAAACATCCTAAGTGCCCTGGTGGTGGCTCAAGTAACCTCATTAGATCAACCCCTATGTTTTGTATTTATTGACTATCATTAGCTCAGCCTAAATCCCTTAACTAAGCTGCAAACTGTGACCAAAAACCAAGTTAAAGTCTCGTCCCTGGACCATCGCACTGTCTCCTTTTGACAGTCTGGATGCATCGCACCTCCCGTGTGCTGTAGGTGAGATGCATCCATGTTTCCCTATGTTATAGGTGTGATGATCAGATAAGACTCTTTCTGCCTCCAGATTTTGGTTTTTCTTCATTCTCTTTAGATTTATTCAGGAGTTTTGCTGTCTGTGATCAGTATACCACTGTTGAAACTCCCTTCCTTTGCATTATTCAAACTCCATTGTACAAAGAATTGTGAATGTTTTTATGTATTTTTCGCCATTTACAGTTCTCCTTTACAAACAATAGCTTAATCGAACTGTCATCATTTGATTTGAAAGTGTCGCAAGTGTCGTTTTCAGTCAAAGAAAAGAATCCTCCTCTTTTTATAGTCGATTACACTGTTACTCTTGTATTTGATTTGAATTAATAGTATTTCAAGTGTCGAAAACAGTTTCAATTCAAAATCGCAAAGTGTTGTCCTTGTCTTCCTTTCGTATTTTGAAAAGAAAATTATTAGTACTGTCGCTTTGAAAAGATAGTTCAGATTTGTACTTAGCATTCTTTTTGTCATTCACACATTAAGAAAACGGAAAAAAAAAATACATGCATGTGCATTTTCATTTAGACTGCTTGTGGAGATTGATTTAGGACAATGCATCTTAGTGTGTGCTCTCTGCTCTATGTTGAAAGAATTTCGCTTCTCTTTCCTTAGTAGCTAGGATTTTCATTGCAATAAGAGAAATAAATGGTTGTTTATCATCTTAGATTGCATATTTAGGAGTTGTATATCTACATCACGCGGTGAACCTTAAAGGAAAATTTCTTAAGAATATCAACTGTAAAATAAATTTCAATGAACATAAAAACGCTTTGGAACCTAACACACAACATTTAGAAGTCTAGGCTAGAGACGTATTCCGGCGTCGTAAAACTTGGTAACTATCACTTTCATTGTAGGTTGGGTGATTCCTCCTCTTTGAGACGACAAGTGCCAGTACGGAATTGTGCTCCCACGTACCGTCGAGTATATATTAGGAGACCACAATATGCTATATCCTTTATCCTTAGGAAGCCGTGTCTGCCACCCTATCTATCACAATGCACTGAACACAACATTCGGGAAGATTGGCTGCCGTACCATAAAAAGTATTCTGCAATTTTGCGATTGGTTTGGTAATCCCTCTGTCTAGATTTCCAGAGCAGTCACTTTCGTTCCTTTTCAGACTCCTTAAAAGAAAAGGTCCATTTGAGCATTTGTCACTTCAGGCTCATTAAAAATCGAAGGTGACTAGAGTCATATTTAGCTTTTTCTTGACTCTTAAAAATTGAAAAATCAAGTTGTGTCAAAGCGTCATAAAATTTATTTTAATCAGAATAACGTCACTGTTCCCTCGTTGATCGTAGGTTGAGAAAATGGAGTCCACCAACCAAGGATTTCCCCTTGGGGAAAATCCTAGTCCCTTCTCCTCTTGGGGAGATGTTGGTGCACCTCATATGGCCACATTGTCCCTTCCAGGACTGACAATTGGCCTGCCAGTATGGCTCTTCTTGACCTCCGTCATTCAAAGCACCGTGATTCCTGAGCAATCAAATCAACAATCGGGTGATACTAGAGTTACCCCCCAACCTTCTACTCCTTCTTCCTCTTCGCTTGGTGAAGCTAAAAACCAAATAATTAAGAAGAAGAAGAAGAAGCCAACGCCGAAAAGGGGCAACCAAGCATCGTCTATCGAAAATCCACACACTGCACCGTCCAAACCTAAATCTCCATGTGTCATTTGGAAAGGGGACCACTATCATCGAGATTGTCCTTGCATCCCACAGATCTTAAGGGACTGGTCTCCCCGCTTGCACAATCCGGTGTCCTCAACCTCTAACGATCATGTTGAAAGTACACTGTCAACTAGTGAAAACGAAGTCACTGGAAAAAAAGGAAGATCTAAAATTCCTTGTAGACTGTGTGAAGGTGATCATGCCATCCACCATTGTCCCTTCCTAGACGAAGCTAAAAGAGTCTTGGATAACCGTCCTGCTTCACCGCTACGGCTTCCTCCTAGATACAAGAAAGTCTTGCCGAGTCCATCACTAGTTGAAAATCTGACTAACACACCTTTGTGGTCAGTCGAAGCATCTATCATTGAAGATAAACCCTCTGAGTCCACACCGGACCAAATTCAATAGGTCGAGATGGCAGTCGACCCAGTGTTGTCTTCAAAAGGTCTACCTTTAGATGATACATTCACCAAAGAGAATGAGAACGATGCCGCTCAAATTCTTTTCGTAAACACAGACTTCGATGAACATGGGGGAAATCTACCCGTTCCTTTACCGCAGGAAGGAAGTTTGTCAGATATGTATCCGGATGTTTATTCGGTCCCACCTCCAAGCAACCTAGTCGTTTGCTTCGATTGGAATCTACTAGGAAAACCCCGTCTACCATCTAATGTATCATTACGAATCATAGTACAAGCTTACAGAATGGTCATGGTCGATACTATCATAGATGAAGGGGCTTCTATGAGTATCCTTTCCTCAACTGCTTGGAAATCGCTTGGTTTGCCATTGCTTCTGCCTGAGATGCGAAATCTGACAAGCTTCGACAAAGGAACCAGTCAACCGTTATGGATCCTTCCGAGTTTGCCTATAACTTTGAGAAGGAAAACCATTTATCTGAACGTGATGGTAGTCCAAGGACCTTTAGATTACAATCTACTCCTTGGGCGTGACTACATTTAGCATGGGAGTTATTGTTTCCTCACTCTTTCGAGTGATGTGTTTTCTGCATGAAGGCAGAATGGTCCAACTCGTAGACCAACTTTCATTCCCTGGTTCACACATAGCTAATAGTCAAGTGCCATCCCTAACTGGTCTTTTTGCGCAAGGAATGTCTCATCAATCTCCAGTCCGTCCACCTGATGAGCGCGAGTGATTTGGTGATTGTGACTGAAACCCAAGGGGCATGCACCCTGGTCTGCTTCGGCAGGAAAACTTTAGGTATAGGGTAGGTTTCCGCGGAGGATATATGACTAGTCTAACACACCCATCCATTTAGGAAAATGGGATTAGACTGGAATAGGCTTCCCTCATCAAGGTTAGGTGATTGGAGCTAGAATCACCTTCGTCCATTTTGATGGACAAAGCTCAGGAAGTGTTTATGTCTGCTGCGCAGGTGGAACCATCTTGTGGATGCAAGAACTTTTGTATGGTAACCTGGAAACTCTACTTAGCTATACCTGGGGGCATGCAAACCTTTTTGCATGCAAGTGAAAAGCGACCATTTATTTTCTTAGTTTGTAGGTTCCTCACCCTTTAAACTTGTAGGATTGGTCGTTCCTAGCTTGCTTAATGAAAGGATCCGGAGCAAAGTTGCGAATGGGGAAAGCTCCCTAAAAAATGAACCTACTGATGAGACATCCTTATTATACGACTGGCACGAGTAGTTTTATGCGAAGTTCAAGCTCGTTAAAAAATAAACCTAGCAATGAGCATATGTTCTACTAGAGTTTAAGCTCACTAAAAAATGAACCCACCTCCGGTAAATAACCATTTTGATCGCCTTATTATCAGCTTTTGAGCCTTGGTCGTGTTCTTACCATCACCTCCACTCTTTTTTAGCTGATCATAAGCCTCCATTTGATTGTTTACCCCTTTTGAGGAACAACTGCGATGAGTGATCCTATTAGCCACCTTCTTTACACTGCCATGATTAAAAAGTTCCAAACCTTACCTGGAACCAGCTGCTATCCAAAATCATCACTCGTTCCCCAAAAAACCAGTCTTCTTTAAGCTCTTTTCATCTGACTCGTAAAATATGAAAATATTGCCGAGCAATTGGCCTCTCCAGCTCGTTAAAGTGATTGGAAGTGCCATCCCTCCTCTAGATTTTAATCTTTTTTGACCTGAGGGATCATTGCACGAAAAGATCAAGCGCTTGTCTTGTTCGGCTCATTAAAACTATCGAAAAGTCATCCCTTTCGTATTATCTTATACTTTTTCGGACTTTAAGGGATTATATTACAAAAAAGGATTACTAGAGTTTCCTTTCCATCTCTTTTCAGACTCTCTAAAATTGAAAAGGACTAAGTTATCCTTGTCGATGAACTCGTTAAAACAATAGCGACAAACTTGTCCGTGCAGACAAGAGTGAGTTTCACTGTCACTAGGCTCGTTAAAACATAGCGACAGGTTTGCCCCAAGGGAAAATTATAGAACAAGCATATGTTATCCTCCTCAATCTTGACAAAAATAAAGAGGTACTAGTCAGCAATGACTGGGGAAAATTTGGGAAGAAAACTTGAAGAAACTTTATTGGTAGCAAGTTGCTCTTGAACATGACACTTTTCACTCCATCACCATGATTGAGTCGGGTTGGGTTATTCCGTTCACCGGTCATATCACCATTGGTCCACCGTACCATCCATTTTTGGGGCTAACACTACCAATCCATTTCAGTGTCGCCGATATGTTTAAGAGAAGTCACTCAGAGAATTCACCAACCCAGCTTGTGTCTCATCCATTGCAATACCTTCACCCTTCATTCTTTCATGACCGCCACCCTAAACCATGTATCATCAGATCGTTTTCACCTCCACAAAATCATTTGCTCCGTTTCGTGTCGTAGATTTGGGATTCATTAAGGCCCTCCTACGACGGGTCACTTCTTGTCGACATCAACTCAGTATCCAAGAATTTTACTTAGGAACAACCCTTTCAGTACTTTGAAGCTTGCATGCCTCAATGGCAAGTTTCTCACTTCGGGCGATAGGTTTTTATCAATGGCCTTCGACCGAAAGATTTTGCATGGTGTTCGACATCGACTCATGTATTCACACCACATGAATTGTACTGCAGTACCTTGGGGGTCATTATCGTTATCGGTGATTCCTCTCGCGCTTGTTAACAGCTTACATCATTGGCTGGTAATCAGGCGGTGTCTTTCCATGTTCGACTTTAGAACATCTTTTCACATGGATCAACTTGTACTTCGAGCGAAGATTGAACGAGTTTGAAGACCCCGGATCTAGTTTCATCCATCCAGGCTGCGATATATTTAGGAAAATAAAGACATCAAATTTACATCATAGTTGCACAAATAATCATCTGAGCCAAAGGATGACGGCTCTACTAGAATCATCAGTCTTCCATACAAACGGTTGTCTGTCTTATACACATGAAAATGAATTTATAAAAGTTGAGCATGGGAATGTCTGTCTCAGCTAGATCATGAAAATATTATGAATATAACGTATTGTATTGTATCTTACTACAAGTCACCTTCCAGTGCGAAAAAACCTTGGATCCTCATGATAAAGCATTTCACCTGACATAAAAAGATTTACGACCTCATGCTTTAGGGGCAACTGTTATAAACGTATTTGGGCACTGCAACCCCAATCTTATATGTCCATAAACCAAGGGCTTCTAAGTCCCTAAAAGTGTTTTTTCATACCCTAAAGGAACAAGGTCAGTTGATTACATCATCTCCGAGAAGTTCTCCATGAAAAACTTCTTAGAATTGGTCAAAACTGGACCATATCACCTGCTCCATGGTAAAAGTGTGATGCATCCCACCTAATGCACACGGGGGGTGTGATGCATACTGAAAAGCCCTTCTATGGGATGCGATGGGTGAGAGTAGACAAATGGCAGAGACAATTTGCAAGGTGGATGATCATGGAATCTTACAAAAACTTCTCCTGTGACACTTGCCTCTCTGCATTTGCCCAGGGATGAGTAAGAGATCATGAAATCTCCAAGGGAATTGAGAACTATTAGAGAAATGACACTAATGAAAAACCCAAAAGCTGACTCACCCACCTACAAACATCTATATATGGATCCCTCATCCTAGAGATCTAGAGGCTAGAATTTTGCATATTGTAAGAAAGTGTTGTTGGTTTCTTTGTGGAACATCATAGTGTTGGGAAATCTAGCTTTTCATGAGGTGAAGAAGGGCTTTCATACTGGGAGGATGGTGCTGGGTCAGATCAATGGGTTGTAATCCTCTCTTCTACTACTTCTATCAATAAAGCTATTTGAGTTTTCCTCCATATTCTTGTATGTTTGAGTTGATATATGCATTTGTATGGTCAAGATATATCTGATCCTATATCGTTTATGATTGTAGATCTCTGTGCTTTGATGGTATTATGTTGCTTTGACTCTACAGGTGTTCTTTGAAGCGGGACAAGCGAGGAAGGAGCAACAAAGATCTGTCAAAGGGGAGAGGAAACAAGCAAGGAGCCAAGTGGAAGACTGAGGTTGGTACTCTCTGCTTCTCTCTCATCTACTCTCATAAAGGAAAACACAAGTAACTTTAGTTTGTTTGTTTATAAGATAGCTACCCATCTTAGTGGGACTAACAGCTCTGAATGGACACTAGTTTTCCTAATAACACTTTGCCTTGGTGAGTCTGTTGAATGGGTTGGATTGCATGCGTGCGCACAATGACATGCATGTTGTTGAATCCCTTGCATGCGATCAACAACACTGCTCACTATGTCTGCTCCGTGTCAGCTGTTGGGATGGATCTTTAACTTGTACATGCGCAGTTTCATCTGTGAGTGCATGTTGCGCCCTTTGTTGTTCCTATTCCTGCTGTAACTCATTCGTTTGTCTGTGCAACTTCAGTTGTTGCTTCAACACATGCAACTCCTTCTTTGTTCCATTCTTTGTCTTCACACGATCTTCATATTGCACCGTCACCTCATAGCCTGAGTCTCCAAAGTTGCTTTCATCATCAGTGGATCTGCTTGAGCTCGCAACTTTGTTCCACCTCTGTGTTGTCAAAAACCTTCCTCTTGCATTCATTGCATTCGTTTCATTTGCTGCATTTGGTATGTTGCCTTTAGCTGTTATTCAGATGTTGCTTACTGTGACATCTTGATGTTCTTGTCTACGAACCACTTGATATCTTCGTGAGTAGGTAAGCTCATAGATATTTGATCGACTGCATCTCCAGGTGTGCTCTGAATAGTGTCTTCGACTCTAGTCTATTGGAAACCATTGTACCTACATTGCTGAGAGGCAGATGAACACCTGCAATACCTGGAGAGATGGAAACACTCATGGCAAGCAATCTGTTAACCGAAAACAAAAATGAACTTGAGAACTAAATTGCAACATACCTGTGTGACTGATCATGAAGTTTGCACAATTTTAGCCGAGAGCTCGAGAGACTAACTGCCAAGACTACACAAGGCACAGTCTGGGCTACTGGGAGACTAAATAACTGCTAGAACTATGCAATGCACAGTCTAGTTTGGCTGCTGACTGCTGGGATTGCACAATGCGCACTCTTAGCTGGTAATGGCTGCAGGCTCAGTGACCGCATTGAGCAATTTTCTTGGCCAACAGTCACTGTCCCTTAGGATTGCGCAAAGCAGGCCTAGGGAACAGCTGTTGGGCAGAAATGCACATTTCTAGGGAGGAAGGCAGAGCCTTCCCTCTCAGGATTGCGCAATGTTGTCTTGGTGAGGCTCTTGGGGGGGCAGAGTCTGGGTCGAGGTTGACCAGTCTCGCCGATGGGAAACTGCAAGTGAATGTGTGTGAATGCATGTTGATACTGAGTGTAAGGATAAGTGAATGATCATGCATGCAAATGGTGAATGACAGATTCAGAAAATGGAATAACATGCATGTGGGTGAGGCGAGTCACCGAATCAACGACTGTTCACGAAAAACAGTTTCATGCATGCAACAATAGTGAGATGTTGATGGAAACTGAAATCATGCTAGGACAAGCTAATATACATGTAAACGACAACAAGAGTTTAAATAAATCAAGCAAGCAATACTCATACAAGTGAAAACACAAAAAGCGATAGAAATGCAACACAAGGCATGGGAAGCGGGCTTACCCCAAAACAACTGAGCTAAATGTGTCGACTGCACCTAGATGTGATATGGGATGTCAAAGCTGCAAGGTTGATGTGAGAAATGAGCTCTGCAGCATCTAGTTGATGAGTTTTGATAACATCGAGGCTATGACGTGCATGCCACAAATCTAGGGAAAGCGACACTTGGTGTGAGGTTTATGAAATGATCCTTACATGTAACCTCCAACTGCTAAACATAGATCCCTGAAACAAGGGATGTCTTTGCATGCTACCTCGAGAGAAGCAACCCATGCATGCAAGTCCATTTTGCTCGGTCCCGGAGGGAACCGGTCAACTCAAATGCACATGCAAGAGGTTGTTTGATTGCTTGAAGGAAATGCACATTTCTGGCGGGGAGCTGGGTTGATTGCCCAGGAGATTTGTGCAATTTTTGGGTAGAGCAGCTAACTGCTGCCCAAATTTGTGCAAATTTTGGGTTGAGCAGCCTTACTGGGGAAAATTGTGTAATTCTTGATGGGAATGTTGACTGGTAGGATTGTGCAATCCTGGAGCCCAGTAGGTTTCCAGATAGGATTGCACAATTTCTAGAGGGAAGGTTGGTTGCCCTCCAAAAATGCGTAATTTTTTAGGGGAAGCTACTTAGCTTGCAGCTGGACCAAGTCCGGGTGAACAACCTATGAGGGGAATGCATCAAGTTGTGATTGACAGGCTATCTTTGTGCAAGCAAAACACTGAAGCTGGTGAACTTGATGAAGCGAGGCAAGCTGCTGTGAAGGTTGGAAGGGAGGCTCCAAAATGAAGCTAAGGAAAATTTTTGAAGAGTGGTTGTAGCCGCTACAATAGATCTATTATAGTGGATATAAAATATTTTATCTTGGTGTTCACGTACACCAAGGAAAGCGTTTGCCTCTAGTCGCTCCCAATTGTGGTAGATTATTTTGAGGCCCTATAATAAGACTTAAAAAACTTGGAAATATGATTAATATAGAAATATAGAGAAAATTAAGGGGGATCATAGAGCCTTAGGGCCTAGGGCTTCCTTAAATACAAGTTTTTTGTGGTGATTTTTCAATGAAATGATCAATAAATGAAATGTAAACTACAACTAAGTGAAGATATTCACTACTAAAATATATTTGGGATTTTTATGAGAAAAATTTTGTTTTTTTGAAATGAATAATTTTAAGGGTTTTTATTTTTGAGACTAACTACAAATTTATAAAAAATACAAGGAATTTTGAGATATAATTTATGTAAGAAAAGGATTGAAAATTGTTAGAATAAGGATATAATCCTTCTTCCATAAGAGTCAAGGAAATGGAACTATTTCCTCTCTTGATTTGGTATCTCAATGCTTGAGGTTTTGGAATGTTATGTGGAACACCAAGGATATAACCCTAGCATCAATACAAGATGAGTAATAGAACCCAAATTCCACTACAAGATAATGTCATTTACCTCGAAAGAGGAGTGTGAATCATGTCCCAAAAGATAAGAACATTACCTTGTATGAATTAATAGAAAGTGTGAGATGAAAGCATATTGGTTCAACATTTAGTCAGAAAATGAGAATTCTAACATAGCAACTAGTCTCCTCAACATAAAATCATTTCAATGGAATTGTTCAAACATAGCAGTTGTTCACTTCTATACATTTAGATACTAATAATTTTTCAGGAAAATCTTCATTGAAACTCAGTTCAAAAATTTTAGATTGAAGACGACAAAATGTATTGGTACATGTGTTTTTCAATTATTCAAACTTGTGATTGAGCGGGGAATGTTAGACTATGAGTCCGTAGACAATCAAAAAGTCCAAGACCATGAGTTGTAATTCTTATCTTGATGAGGTGTTGCAATGATCCATTGCATTTTCAGTGTGATCTAGATCTAAATTTAGAAGATCTAGAATGGCCATTGATGTATTATAAATTCACATGTTAAGATCAATACAATACAATAGAAGGGCTTGAGGCCTTTTATACCATCTTTCTTTTCTTGTCTCACTCATGCTAATTTTTAACACCCTATACCTCCTCTTGCAAGACTTCTTGGATTGATTATCTTAGCCTTGTAACTTTGTGTTGTTCTAAAAATTTCCTTTGAAAAATATTTGATCAACCAAACAAAAAAAGAGAATTTACCTGTAAACCCTTTTGTCTCATGAAAAAATTTACATTGTATGAAAAAAATCAACAAGTTCATTTTCCAAGGAGGAGAAGGCATATATTTATAGATGAGGCTCTTCAAAATATCCTCCTTGGTCTCTCAAAAAATAGATAACCTATCATCCACAAAATGCTTGGGGGCTAAGTTAAGAGAATTATTATTCAAATTTTACATTAGATAAACCCCTAAAGAGGCAATCATGCTACAATAAAGAGGCCCAAGAAGGTTGTTTTGACTTATATTGTCCAAACGTTCCACTTTTGTCTTCATTGCTAACTTGCTTGAAAAATTAGTTCTCCCTTTGTGGTGCAATGAATTCATTTGACCCATTTTTGACCTTCAAACGAGTGGTGGTAAGGTTGTCTACTTGGGTTGAGAGGACAACTTCCTTGGGCTAATTTTTCTATGTTTGCTTGAATTTGAATTAATCTTTGCTTGAAATTCCACCTTTCCTTGCTTGGAACCTTCACACTTGAATTAAGGGAGACTTCTTGCAACATCTAGCTTGCTTGACCCTTTGGCATCAAAATCAAAGACTTGACCTATTTAATAGCAAATGAATAGTTGTAGTAGGGCCAAATTTTCTTGAAGATAGATTTGAAATTGACTTCTAGATGCCTGAAATTTCCTTAGGGGCTTTCCTTCACCAACATACTTAACTTTACTTGAAATGGGTTACTCCTTGCCCCAAGAGGACCTAACCTCTTTAATTTATGTTTAATTCATCCAGCAACTACCTTAAGTGCTTGATAATGCTTGTTCTTTGACCTTGAATTGACCTTGTTTTGTTTTCTTTAGCCCTTTAAGGCTTACTTGCTCACTTATTGCCTCAACGTCTAGCATGGAGGGACATTTCTTGCCTTATTTGAAGAATTTGGCTTGCTCAACTTTCTTATAATAATACCATCCAACAAGATTAGGAAGATATTGACCCTTTCTTGGAGTAATTTATACTTGATGCTTGATAATTAGCCCTTGGGAGGCTCCAATTTGCACACTTAAGCTCTAAGGTTCATTACTTCCCTCATGCTCCTTCGTTACTCCATCAAATAGCCCCAAAAGAGAATGACATCATGCCACATGTGTGGTACAAATTCTTGAAGATGTCACCTTTGCTAAAGCATTGAGTTGATTTGGCTTGTACAATGTCACCTGCTTGCCACATCTTCCTTGTCCATTTCATTGCTTAGCTCCAAATTATGTTGCTTGCAATGCCACATGGAAAGATTTATTTTTCTTGTTGCTGCAAAATATAGCAAGCCTTGGAGAGGGGTACCCTATAGGGCTATCAATAAACCAAGAGACAACAATGGGGTATTGACCCACTATCACCACAACCAAAACCCCCTACTCTTTACGGAATTTCACCAATGGGAGGAGTCCTAATATGAGGTCAATTGTGAAAGATATTATAAGTATAATGGTATAATATGACCAATAGGCTTCCAAGGGAAAGGCTCAACTTAAGTTGATCTAGGTCCGGGTGTGACAAAGGACCCTTCGAAGACCTTTTACTTTCGTGATATGTTAAATTACATTTTTAAAAGAACATAAATGAATACATCTGCATGCTCTAAAGAAGAGGGAACATGACAATCATCAACACATGAAAACATAAGCCGTTGATAATGGAGTTCATCCAGGGAGGACTACGTCTCCGGTCCTGATGTCAAGATGGTGTAGGGCGCTACATTAAGTGTTGTCAATAGTGATGATGTACATAAGAGGTGATGTCGCTATCATACAAGGAAAATGCCCTCACGTAGGAGTGGCTCCAAGAGACATTCTGCTGCTGGAACTCTCAGTAAAAAGGACTCCTATCAGTATGACCTAAACTCATGCATGATGATAATGAACATTCCTCGCCAACATCGCATAAAAGGGATTTCAATGCAAACATACATGGCGATAACATGAGTATCCATCAACATAATGACAAAGTGATCTCAAACAAAACATGACGAATCATGACAACAAGTACATCCCACAAATGATTCTGCATCACATCAAGCAGGAATCATGAAAACAAGTAAGAAACAAGATCCCACTTCAAGCAACAAACAGGGATCTGTGCAGCACAATGCATAGCAAAAGAAGTATATGAACACTGCATATACCTCACATCATGAGGCCATCTGAAGAAGAGGATGTCAAACTGCTAAAGCTGGTTGTACCATCAATCTCGCGGCATCGAATCTCATGCATGATGACTACTTGCACATGAATGCTAACACCTGCATTCCACTTAGAAAAGTGGTTGAAAAATGAAATGAGCAAATGGAAAATCTGAATACACCATCAGATTTGTGGCGTCGAATAGTGAAAAATCAATTGTCAAATTTTTGAACTCTTAGAAAATGAAAATCTGGGGCTTAAGGAATCTTTTAGATTCCCCCTAGATTCTTCAAAGATTCCCTCCTCCGGGTCCTCTGCAATTAGCTGCTCAGATCAGGAAACTGACTACGCCATCAGATTCGTGTCGCCGAGAAGTGTAAGATTGACATAAAATTTGTCCAATTTGGACACTGCAAAAATTTCACACTCCTGGAAAATTTTCACAATCATGGTTCCACCTGCATTAAAAATTAATTAAAAAAATTCTCCGTCTCGGTTTCCGTGCCTACTCCTGGTTCCTCCATGTTGCCTGGGCACACTGTGCAAATGAAGTTTTATATAATTTCTGTGGTGGACTAACCAATGAATTGGTTGTGGCACATTGGTAAGATTCACAGTTTGTTGAGGAGGAGTTGGGTGGTTAAACCCCGCCCCTCCCATTTTAATATATTATGGTTCTTACAAAACTACAAACATTATTGTTGGGGGTCAGGTCCACATTGGGCGGCCTGCCCCCATAACCTCTGTAATGTTGGTGTATTAATATTTCATTTGGCACTTTGTTTTGATATTATATGGTGCATTAAATGGGGCGTTGGATTAATGGTTTGGTTTGTTTGTCATGGGGCCGTCGCATGGTGGTGGGCCAACCCACATGGACGGCACAGGATTGATACTCACCGGCCTCCTTACCCCTTGCATTAAACATGGTGATGGCGGTTGGGTTTTGGGGGTGTGGGCCAGGTCCACCTCTGGTGGCTCGTGCTCACCCCAATATTAGTTTCAATGTTAACGCATAGGAGAAGGGTGTGGCAGGGTCATGGCCACCAACCCAACATTTGAGATTTGAACAATGTGTTGCAGTTAGGCTGGCGGAGGTCATGGCCCATCGACCTTTAAATAATTTATTTGTGTTATATAGTTTTGGGGATGGCAGGGGTGGTAGCCCGCCACCATATTATATATATTTTTTTATTTTATTAGAAATAGGGGTGATTTTCCAAATCTTTAGAAAATAAGGGATATTGGGAAAATTAATGAGGCCACAATTCAACCGCTTTTAAGAGCTATGTTTCATGCCCCGGGGTCGGTCAAATTCTAGGACACTTAAACCTGGCCCATAACCCAACTTTGACTGGCTTGTTCTCCCTCATACGAGCTCGGATTGACGAACCGTTCACACCGCTGTGATCAGGACGACAAGATCTATGCTCTGGCCCTAGTTTGAAAGCATTCCGATCGCTTTTATTTTTGAGCTTCCATAAGCCCTCTTTGTCCTGTGTGTGTCTCTGGAGCCACCTGGATCAATCATCCCCACTGAAGAGCTTTTGGTCCTCCAAAAGCATAAAAAATAATCTGCAACTTCTCTGTACCTTATCTGCATCACAAGTGTCCTAAAAGGTCTCGCTTCCATCTCCTTCACCTTTGTACTTCAGAGCCTTAAGCGATGAGCCGACACCTGCAATCTCTGCAACTTGTAGTACACTGTTTTGCAAATTACATGTTTGCCTTTCATGACCAACTAATGACCCAAGCATCCCATACTTGCCACGAGCTTATAAAACATACTCGGTGGTCAAGTTTACATCAAAATGGACACAATACCCCAGTTATGAAAACCAGGCCAACATCATTGTTGCTTCAACAAGTGATGGAAAACACATCATCACTGCAACACATGATTTACAAAAATAAGGCCAAACACTATTTTCTTTGACAAGTGATGGAAACATGACATCACTTTCACAGTTTATCATGCAACTCAAAATAAGACCAGACATCATTGTTGCTAAACAAGTGATGGAAAACACATCATCACTTTCACATTTTAAAAATGCAACAAATGATTTACAAAAGCATGACCATGAAACACTAACATATCTAGAAACCATTTTTCACTTATCAATGAATGGGTCACCTCCTTGTGGCGCATTTGATGGTCGAACGACTGCTTCACCTGGTTCATCCACTGATACTTTGTCTTTAAGGTGCTGCGCTGGATGGAGCCTCCAACAAGTGGCTCTTTGATGGCCAGTTATATCGCAATGACTGCAATAGGTTTTCTTCCTCTAAATCTGCTTAATATGTTTCTTTACCTGCTGTTGAGAGGGTCTTTCACGCCTCATCCTTTTGTGTTCTGCCATTCTTTTCCAACACTTAGAAAATGTATGGTTATGTAATCCACAAAAGGTACATGTTTTTCGATGCCATGTTTTATGCTCATCATTAAAAACATGATTATAATCAAAATAAACATTTGAATATCGAGAGTGGTTATACCTTTCCTTGATGTCTCTGGTGTAAGTATGGTGATGAGAGCTTGTCTCAGCTCTTTCCCTGCCATGGGCATTGCCATGGGATGATGGGGATGTGTTCCCATCATTCTCTTTCCTGGAAAATTTTGACGATGTCCCAGAAGCATATGACACCTTCGAGCATTCTCCCTCGGTGTATCTCAAGCCTGCAAATTGAGGTCTCTGCACAACCTCCAACGGTTGAGTTATGCCTTGGTTATCAACACCAAGTTCTTTTCCCTCGTCGTGCCTTGTCCTGGTAAGGAGCCTCATGTTTGTACTTGTAATTGAGATATCCAAATCTCTAATAGAAATCATACCATGTGAAGATGAAACCGAAATAAAATCAACATCTTTTACCTACTCTGTCGATTTGGAAAGAACTGATGAGGGTTTCTCATCATATGCTGTTGGTGGTTCGCTAGTTGTCTTAGTGCATTCCCCAACTTCCTTTCTGACATACCCAAGTCCTGTCTGACGGGGTAATTCCTCCACTTTGATGGGGTTGACAATGCCTTGGCCATTAACACCCAAGCCTTTTCCTTCATAACCCATTCTCTTCAACAATTTGGAGCTAATTCTTGTGGTATGATTTTAAAAAACAGCGAAATCATCATCAAGAAACATACATGAATTCAGAGAATTACTTTTTACCTCACATGGGTCATGCTGCAGCTTTTCCAAGGCCTCATCCTTAGCTTGCAGTTGTCATAGCAAACTCTGTTTTTCCTCCTTCTCTTCTTGTAGACACATCTTCAATTCAATTTTCTCTGTTTGAAGATTATGTTTCCCGTGCTTTAGTTCTTCCAGGGCCTCTTCCGTGGCTTGCACCTGAAGCTGCAATCGCTCCTTTTCCTCTGTCTCTTCTGTAGAGTTTCATACATTATTTCCACCCTTTGGGAAATTTTGAGCATGGTCTCGCACATCACTTTTTCATCCTCTGTCGTTGCACGTTCCATTGTTCACACTTGCAATTCACATCCACGCAAAGACCGCTCTGATACCACTTGATCCAGGTCCGGGTGTGACAAAGGACCCTTCCAAGACCTTTTACTTTCGTGATGTGTTAAATTGCATTTTTAAAAGAACACACATGAATGCATCTGCATGCTGTAAAGAAGAGGGAACATGACAATCATCAACACATGAAAACGTAAGCCATTGATAATAGAGTTCGTCCAGGAAGGACTACGTCTCCAGGCCCCGGTGTCAAGATGGTGTAGGCCACTACATTAAGTGTTGTCAATAGTGATGATGTACATAAGAGGTGATTTTGCTATCACACAAGGAAAATTCCCTCACGCAGGAGTGGTTCCAAGAGATGTTCTGCTGCAGGAACTCTCAGTGAAAAGGACTCCTATCAGTATGACCTAAACTCATGCATGATGATAATTAACATCATGCCAACATGGCATAAAAGGGATTTAAATGCAAACATACATGGCGACAACATGAGTATCCCATCAACATAATAACAAAGGGATCTCAAACAAAACATGACGAATCATGACAACAAGTAAATCCCACAAATGATTCCGCATCACATCAAGCAGGAATCATGAAAAAAAGTAAGAAAGAAGATCCCACATCAAGCATCAAACAAGGATCTGTGCATCACAATGCATAGCAAAAGAAGTACATGAACACAGCATATACCTTACATCCTGAGGCCATATGAAGAAGAGGATTTCAAACTGCTGAAGTTGGTTGTACCATCAATCTCGTGGTGTCGAATCTCATGCATGATGACTGCTCGCACATGAATGCTGACACCTACATTCCACTTAGAAAAGTGGCCGAAAAATGAAATGAGAAAATGGAAAATATGAACACACCATCAGATTTGTGGCATCGAATAGTGCAAAATTGACTGTCAAATTTCTGATTCTGAGAAAATGAATATCTGTAGCTCAAGAATTCTTTTAGATTCCCCCTAGATTCCTCAAAGATTCTCTCCTCTGGGTCCTCTACAAATCGGCTACTCAGATCAAGAAACTAACTGCGCCATCAGGTTCGTGTCACCGGGAGGTGTAAGATTGACATAAAATTGTCCAATTTGGACACTGCAAAAATTTCACCCTCCTGGAAATTTTGCGTGAAATTTTGCTCAATCATGGTTTCACCTGCATTAAAAATTAATTAAAAAAAATCTTCGTCTTGGTTTATGTGCCCACTCCTAGTTCCTCCATGCTGCCTAGGCACGCTGTACAAATGAAGGTTTATATAATTTTTGTGGCAGATTAACCAATGAATTGGTTGTTGCACATTGGTAAGATTAGCAATTTGTTGAGGAGGGGTCGGGTGGTCAAACCCCGCCCCTCCCATTTTAATATATTATGGTTGTTACAAAACCGAAAACATTATTGTTGGGGGTCGGGTCAGCATTGGGCAACCCGCCCCCATAACCTCCGTAATGTTGGCGTATTAATATTTCATTTGGCGCGTTGTTTTGATATTATATGGAGCATTAAATGGGGCGTTGGATTAATGGTTTGGTTTGTTTGTCATGGGGCCGTTGCACGGTGGCAGGCCAACCCACGTGGCTAGCGCGGGCTCAATACCCGCCGACCTCCATACCCCTTGCATTAAACATGGTGATGGCGGTTGGATTTTGGGGGTGTGGGCCGGGTCCACATCCAGTGGCCCATGCCCACCCCAATATTAGTTTCAATGTTAACACATAGGAGAAGGGTGTGGCGAGGTCATGGCCGCCAACCCAACATTTGAGATTTGAACGGTGTGTTGCGGTTATGCCGGCGGCGGTCATTGCCCATCGGCCTTTAAATAATTTATTTTTGTTATAGAGTTTTGGGGGTGGCGTGGGTGGTGTCCCGCCACCATATTATATATATTTTTTATTTTATTAGAAATAGGGGTGGTTTTCCAAATCTTTAGAAAATAAGGGACATTGGGAAAATTAATGAGGCCACAATTTCAACCACTTTCGGGAGCTAAGTTTCATGCCCCGGGGTCGGTCAAATTGTAAGACACTTAAACCTGGCCCACAACCCAACTTTGACCAAAACTTTGATTGGCTCGTTCTCCCTCATACGAGCTCGGATTGATGAACCATTCACACCGCCACGATCAGGACGACGAGGTCTACGCTCTAGTTCTAGTTCAAAAACATTCCGATCACTTTGATTTTCGAGCTTCCATAAGCCCTCTTTGCTGTGTGTGTGTGTCTCTAGAGCCACCTAGATCATAAGTACAAGGTTCCAATCAATAGATGAGGACAATTTTCTTTCCTTGTGGAGGCCTAAGAATGGAAATCTATGACCTTAGGGTTTGATTAGTTGGTTGAGAGTTTGGAAGTCCCAAGGTCAAGATGCTAAAAAAGGGTTTCCAACAATGATTTTCTACAAGAACAATGTAAACTTTGAAACTGGAACTAATATTGTTATTCGTTTCGTAGAAATAGCAAAAAAGTGACCCCATTTTGAAAAGGGGCGATGCAGAACACACATTTTTTTTAGAGCATAGTTTTTGGCACTTTAAATAACCGATATGATTACCTGTTTTGTAGTGGTAGCAAAAAAGTGACCTGATTTTGAAAAGTGATGATGCAGAATACACTTCTTTTTTTTCGGAGCATATTTTTTACACTTTAAATTTTCTTAAGTATAAAATATAAAAAACTGTTTTTAAATGTTAGTGATTTTCATGTTGATTTTGAAACATGTTGATGCAACATACCTTTTTTTTAGAGGGCTTATTTTTCACACTTTCAAATTTATTATGTCTAATTTTTTTTTGAAATCATGATTACTTAACGAATTTTCAAGTTGTTTTATTTTTATTTT
>APFE030004859.1:83262-109439 GCA_000404065.3 Pinus taeda
TAATATATATTTTAATTTACGTTTTGTTATTTTTTAAACTTTTTTTGTTTTGTGTTTTTTCATTTTTTTTAAATATGTTTTCATTATTCTTTTGAAATTTTAATGTTTTTCGGAGTCATGATAAAATGTTTTACGCCATTATTTCGAAATGTTGAAAATTTGCCCTCGAAAAAAAGAGTGTTATTCCAACGTCAACACTTTTCGTTTTGAGGGTGTTTTTTGCACAAAATTTACCATTGAAAAAAAAAATGTTATTCGAACATCAACACTTTTCATTTTGAGGGTGTTTTTTGCAAAGTGTTATTTGAACATCAACACTTTTTGTTTTGAGGGTGTTTTTTAGACAATTTGTGCACAAAAAATTGGTTTTCACCGCCATTTTTAAAACATGTTGAAAATTTACCCTAGAAAAAAAAAAGGTGTTATTCTAGCATCAACACTTTTCGTTTTTAGCATTGTTTTTGATGTTTTTATGGGATTTTTTGGTCAGAGTTCCCGTTTCAAAGTTTACATTGTTCCAGACAAATGAACGTGAAACCCTCAAATAAGCCCCTAAGTTGAAGCAACACCAAACTAGGGTTTACCCTAGGGCAAAAAAGCTAGGGCAAGAAAGTTTATAGAAAAAATCAAGGTGAATACCTACCCAAAAGGGATAATTTTGAGGCAACCAACAATACCCTTGGCATTTAGTCTCCCCAATCCCAAAAATCCTTGTTGCCTAGAAATTAACACTAAGCCCTAGCTTGGACACTTGGCCTTGAAGGGGTTGAATTAGGTTAAGAAAAAGGAGAGAAACAATTTGGGATAAAAAGTGTATTTGATCACCAACAATATATGCAAGTACCCTGTTCCTTAGGAGTATGGAGTCTATGAGTTGATTGCATGATTAAAAGTTGCTAAGGAGGAAGTATACTTGATCTCTTAGCATCAAAACCCTAGAAATTACCTATAAAATGGATCAAGAAGTTTTATGGGAGAGCTAATCAAAGTTCACCACGAGGATTATTATTCACATGCAATTCATGAGTAATGTCTGCAATAATGACATATATATTCCATCAAATAAATTTTCAACAATTTAGGGCATAACAAAAAAACCCTAGATTCAAAACATTCTATACATTAAACATATAGAAAACATTCATCCAATAAAATACTCACAAGAAAACATGTGTGAAGAATTCATCCATTGATCCAAAACAATAGCTCCAAATGTGAAAATGTATACATAGATTTAGTTTTCTCCACAAGGCAAGAAGGTTGAATTTCACAAGACGCTGAAATTCCAAGTGTGAGTAATGATGATTCACAAATGATTCACCTCCTCTATTTATATAAGTACTAATGTCTATTTAAGCCTAAAATTCCCTAAAATAAATAATTATGTCACAATGATGATTTAGGTGACAAGCCAACCAACTAGCTTTAAACAAAAACACAATATTATTTACCCATATGCGTGAGTTATAGGGAAACAATAGTTGATTTCATCCATGCGTGAGGCTCTCCAAGGCATGCGTTGAGGGCTTATGGTACCATGAGTGGTGTAGAATCCCTTTAAAATCATGATGTGAAGGTTGGCCTTCAAAGTTTTCTCAATCTCTCTCTATGGGGCCCAAATTTCATCTTTGGGGTCAGAATATGGTCTCCTAGGTCTCCAACAGGGCAAAATTCTCATCTTTCCTCCAACGTTGAGGGCTTTCAAAGTGTTACAATACCTCCCATGTCTCAGAAGGTGAGACCATCCTTATGTGGACTTTGGATCAATTGTCTTATCTCTAGAGTGTTAAGGTTGGTCATGGACAATGGTGGGTCTAGTGTATATCACCCCAAAGAATCATCAAATAGCATTCAAAGTGGTAGAAGATCCTTTGTAGGAGGTGTCCAAGGGTGCAAATGTCATGTTGCAACTACTTAGAGACCTAAGGCTCTCAACACTCCACCTGTGAGTGTCAATATGCTCCTCTGGAGGCCCAGGATACAATTAAGTTGCCCAGGTCATAGTTTTGGAACCATCTAACAATCATATCGTAAACTCTATCAAGCAACAAATCATTAGGTATAATAGTCATTTTTTCATTTAAGCGAGCCACTATTGAAAGTAATGGGCTCTTTGATACTTCAGATAAAGTTTCCCTTCCAAATTTGGGATCTTGAACTCACAATGGTGTTTCCCCCCTAGGTAGGAGAGGTTAAAGGAAAATCCTATTAGGTTCTTCCATCCCCTAAGGGGAGGCAACATCTCCTCAGTCCACCCTTCGATTAATAGGTGTCGGCGACTAGTAACGATGGTACGAAGGGGATAGGACTTCATGGCCAAGTGGCATGTTTATAGGGACCAACATGATAGGGCCCCTCATCCTAAATGTATAGATGTGGATAGGGAGTAATCATGGATCCATGAGTTACCAACTTGGCCTTTGTTTTTCCACCCCTATCATGTGCCTTTTATTTTTTCTTGATTTTTCTTTGTGTTACTGCTCGTAGCTCAAAGGGGTAGAGCTTGTTTCATATGATATATAACAGTTAAATTACCCTTGATGATATGTCATCTCATTGCCCATTAGGGTTGGGACATCCACATGTTCCTTTCTTTATGTAATAGAGCAACATGTTCTCAAGAACTGAGTGATGGCCATAATGAGTGAGGTAGAGCTCATGCTATGCTTTTTCCCACATGTTAAATTGTATCATTAGAGAAATTTTAAGGTTTAAAATGGACCGCAAAACAAAAATGTACAACTAAAATCAAATTTATAAAAACCAATAGGATTCAAGATGATGATGTAAACCATGGGGGATGATTCACCATTTTTGGAGTAAAACAGTAATAAGATTATTAAAAAAAAAAAAAAAAAAAAAAAAAACTATTTTTTTAGCACATACTTTCAACTTATCTCCCTACAGTTTTACTCAAATTTCAAGGGGGGACACTCATTGGATGCAAAATTTAATTTCTCATCTAAGTAGTACCCATGTTTCATACTTTTAATGTAACCTTATATATGAAAAATGAGAAATATATGAAAAAAGTGATTGCAATCACATTTTTTTATGTATTTTTCATTATTCACATTTTTTGATGTATTTTTCATTTTTCGTGTAGCAGGGTCCATCGAAAGTATGAAACATGGGTACTCCTTAGATGAGGAATTAAATTTTGCAACCAAAGAGTGCTCCCACTTGAAATTTGATTAAAATCGTAGGGAGATAAGTTGAAAATACGAGTTGAAAATTCGTTTTTTCTTTTTCCCTCTAAATTTTGATGATGTAATGTAATCTTACTTTTATTATTTTCACTATTATTTTATAATATTCCTTAGGAGTCCCCTTTTAGAGCTCAAAATTTCTCTAATGGTCCTTTCCATCTTTTGCATTTTGATATTCTTTGTTTTTTATTATGGCCATCATGTGCTCTTTCCTATTCTTTTAGTTGCATCAACCTCCTAGGGAAAAATTCCAAGCCCTATTCAGGTATGACGTTGTATAGGTGTTGAATCCCAGAGAAAAAATGGTTTGTCAAAATTAAAGAATGGAGGTGGAATATAGGGTTTGTAATGTAAGATGGAAAGTGGTATAGGATAGGGATAGATGAGACTACACTATCTCAATCGGAACTTCCCAAGTGGTGTCCCTCCTATACCCATTAGGCCATTAGGGGAGGTCCCATTGGACTAGGATTGAAGATTAACCCCCCATTTAAGTTGAGAGAACAAGATCATGGTCAAATCCCCTCCTTCTTCCAGGTCACCCCATAATCCACATCAAAATCCCAAATATAAACAAGCATAAGGACAAGCACCCGATTTCAAAATGAATAAAATACGTTTTGATCGGAAGCCCACCTTTGTTCACATGCTCCTATGAGATGGGTGATAAGTCATATGGTTGATGCATGTGGAGGAGATATGGTGGTACGTTATTCGCTAGTGTTGGTTGTCAAGGATGTTAGTTGGCTGGATAGATGTATAAGAATAGAAGAAAATTTTCTCTTATAGGGTCACCCACTTTTGGTGGGTAACAACCCTAGAATTGGGTCTACTACTATAACCAGAATTATGTGCGGGAATTTTGACTACTTCTAAAGATAAGTAATTCATCTAGACATATAGAATCAAATGGACACCTTTGCCTCAAAACTTGTAGCATGATGCGTTGGTAGACTCAAATTCATTGGGAACTGTGAGACTATCCAATGTAAGGCCAAGGCCAAAGGGGAGCGTAAAATGCATAAGGCACATGGCACGTGTGGGGTAGGGGAGTGCATAGAGATCGGAAATGGATAATGTCAAGGAAAATTACATATGGTGGTCATCGTTACAAGGCTTTATGACGCAAGTGATCCCTTAAACCATGATTCCTAGCAATGCATATTCCACGATAACCACATGCCATCCCAGGGTATGAGAGTACCCATCAATGCAGGGAGTTACCGACCACCAGGGGGAAGTCAACAATGCCACAAAGGTAGACATGCCATGAAACAAACAATACCAATAATAGCCATGGTTGTCCATGCCAATGAGGGTTTAAGAGTCACTATTACAAATGAAACAGACCCACATGCATTTACAAGGCAATAAGGCACATCCTTTAGGCTTATATGGAATTCTAAAGTACCCTTGTTGAAAGATGGGTTATAGGGAGCACTAAAAATATGGTTTCCATTGAAATTATCTAGAAATTGAATTTGATGCATACCACTAACCTCGACACATACAAATTTACTTGGTTGTAGAAAGGGCATAAGGTCACAATATTGGAGCAATGTATGATTGAATTTTGTATCAGAAGTTGTAATGACCATGGACTATGTACTGTGCTTCCTATGGATTCCTATCACACTTTGTTGGGAAGGCCATCACTGAAAAAACCAAGGTGTTATTCATAATGGTAAAAAGACCACCATATTAAGAAAGATGGGAAGAAATTTTCGCTACATCCCATGGAAGAAGAAAAAGAAGGGAATGTGTGAGTGATGTTGTGTTCAATCTTAGGATTGGCAACGGTGGTGGAGGAAAAAAAGTACCGAATAGTCATTATGAAATAAGGAAATGACAAAAACAACAAATAGTAATGCAATAACACATAAGGAAAAAGTTGCAAAATAGGTTGAAGAAAAGTGGAAGTGAAACAAGTTGGAGAAGAAGAAAATGACTAATTAGAAGAGGGGGTGAAGGAAGAAATATCTAGCTACAACAAGAATCTTTATTGCCACAAAGGTGACAAAATGGAAGAGAAGCTTATTGAATAACATGCAAGATATTGGAAAGGTCAAGGTTTGAAAGGAATGGTATGGTTATTGAAATAAAAATTGTTGGAGGAAGTTGTCATTGACGTCAAAGGATGAATGATCGTCATTGATGTCATCCCTTGAAGAAGCTCTTACTAAGGAAAATAAATGTAGAGGGTTGTGAATTTTTTATCAAGACCATTCCCTTAATGTTCATGTACCGAAATATCAGGGAGATGCCGCTGTAACACTATGCCTATGCCATTGGTATTTATAAAATCTCAAAGATACATAATAGTCACTATCCACTTGACTTTAATGGTTAACTGCACCACAACAATGATCTATATTTCCGTATGGGGACAAGACACACACCTCGTGTCCCCGGAAATGACACCAAAAATGTTGCCACAAAATCTAGCAGGATTTGGAGAGGGAAACCCCACAAAGCATAAACTATACCAAGAGACAATAATGTGTGAAAAATCATAGTTAATCTAGTAATTATTCTCCTATGTTTTAAATTATTTGTCCCGAAAAATTAATTTACTGTAAATAACGAATAAAAACACAACTACAAATTTCATCAAATAATAAATCACAAGAACTGAGAAAACATCACACATAAAATGGACACTAATATTTTTGGACAAATTGTCCCTGGAAAAACCCCAAGATCGGAAAAACCAGTTATATAAATGAGGGTTTATATTATTAATTCTTCGGAAAATTGAGAATGTACATAAACTACTTTCCTAACACTGGGAAAGCTCCGACAGTTTTATCTTCACTTAAACTAACCAAAGAACTGGAAAATCAAAGATCTTCCTTTTCAAATCAAGTCGACCTCTACTGGACAACTCATACTCCCTCTGTGAAATCACATTGCCCACTAGATATGAGCACTGGCCCTCCTGGAAATTCGCACTACCTCTGAGAAATTTAATACATGAGTTTTTCTTCCTCCAACAACTCGAATAGCCCACTCATGGTGCCCCCAACAAATCGATCTCAAAACTGGAAATCAAAATTGCCTCTCCAACAACTTACAATGGTAAACAGGAAACTCGCACTAGTGAATTCGACCTCCCTCTTACAGAATAATTCAACCTCCCTCTGTCAATGAGAAAACTAAAACAACTGCGAAGAAATTACTATGAAAAAACTCTCTTATATTCCTCCTACTAAAACCCTTGCTATTAGTGTCTTCCACGCTATCATTGCACATCACTTGAACCTAAATAGTGATCTCCAAGAGCCCCATCAATTTCCCCTTATAATCTCTCATTGAGGAATCAATAGTCACAATCTGATCATAATATGTGGCTGATATATTCTTCGCCCCATCAAGTAACTTTTCTAGAAGTCACTAGAGAGAAATCAACTTGTCTAAATTAACACTCATTAATTAACTCATTTCCCAAAGTTAAACTTAGGAAAATGATTAAAATTTATTAATAAATCTAATGGGAGGAATCCTGGTAGGAAAGAGATCACTTATGATAGATATTCTAAGGTTAGTATATAAGATGAGCTCACTAGGAGCTCTTCATGAAAGGCACAAGTTAGGTTCAAGGCTCCACAAGGAGACAATTCACATTCAATGATGAAACCTAGGAAAGAAGGCACAAGACCTGGGGTTTGATAGATTTTATGAGTGTTGGAGTTTTCAAAGGCCGAGGTTATGAGAAAAAGGTCTCCAAAAATCAGTACCTACAATGCCAAAGCTCATGAAACCTTTAAGAAATCCCTTAAGTTGAAGCAAGGCAAAACTACGATTTCCCTCTTTGGGAAACAAGTAGGGAAAGAAATCTTATGGATGAAATTTAAGTGGATTCCCACCAAAAGGAAAGATTTTGTGGAAAATACTATCCCCTTGATATTTAGTCCCTCCAACAACCAAAACTCTACTTGCCTAGGGATTCGCACCAAGCCCTAGTTTCCTAGCTTGGCCTTGAAAGGGTTGAATTATGAGAGAGAAATAATGGATAAAAAATATAGTATGATCACCAACCAGTTGGACCAGTCCCTTATCCCTTAGGAGAATGGAGTCGAGGATGATAGATTAGCCAAAAATGTTCCTAAGGAGGCCGAAATTTGATTCCCTAGCAACAAAAATTCAAACATTTACCTATGCAATGGAAAAGTGGGTTTTTCATGGGAGAGCTTCTAGGAGTTCACCACTAGGACAATTCATTACATGTTATTTATGAGTAATGCATGGAATATTCATCTAGATAGAAATTCAATTAATCTTCAACAAATTAGTGCACAATTTAACATGACATAGAGAAACAATTTTTCAACAATTGAGTGCACTTACAAGATAATATGCAAGATTTCCATCCATTAGACCAAAGAATAGCTTCAAGGATATCCAAGATCAACTCCAAATAGCTAAATGTATCCAAGATATCCAATTCATGCCCAAGAGAACAAGTATGAATTCCTCTAGTGACGCCAAAAATCCGAGAGGTGTGATGATGATAAGTTCAAATAACAAGTTCTGAATTTATATGAGGCATTTGAATGCATAACTAGCCTACAAGCCCCTCTCAACATAAAAAAATGGGCAAGTATAGGTCTAGGTTGCAATTCAAACTAGTAGTTTGTGTGATATATCAATAATATGCCACTCCTACGAGCTAAAATAGCTAGAAGTATGACTTCATGCTAGCATAGGCCTCTTCGAGGAAAATATTAAGTGCAATGAGTTCCAAAACAAGTGTAAATGCCTTCTAAAACTAGCCTCTAGGAGTTGGCCCCTAGATATTTGTCAAAATCATCCTGTGGACCCCAATTTTGACTTTGGGATAAAAAATGTGTCTCATGGGTCTCCAAGTGTTGAATATGCCCAACTCTGCTCCAACATTGAGGAACTAATTATGGTGCTAGCTCTCCCATGTCTCAAGGTATGAGATGAACCTGATATGGGCCTTGGATCAATTGCCTATAGCATTGCTAAGCTGGATGGGGGGGTGTTGCTCCAAGTGCATCATCCCATATCTGATATAGGGAAAATTACAGGAGCTTTGTGGGTTCTAAAGGTGCCCATGGATATAAAGGATGCTCTACAACTCTCTTGAGTCCCATGGCTCTCAACACATCACCTGTGAGTGTCAATATGTACCTCTAGAGGACCTGAACCCCAACTAAGTTTCCCAAACCTATAGATGGAACCACATGTCCATTACACACAATAGCTAGTGCTACAACTTTCACCATTAGGTATATTTAATTATTATTTCATCTAAATGAACCAAACTTGAAAGAAATGGAAAAATTAACACTTCATACAAGGCTTGTCTTCCGAAATTGTGGCCTTAGTCATGTAATGGTGTTACCTCCCTAGGTAGGAGTGGTAAATAGACAATCCTATTAGGTGTTCTCAACCCCCAAGGGGAAGTGGCATGTCCTTGGTCCACCCTTCAAGTGATAGGTGCCATATGAATAATGATGGAATGGAGGGGAAAAGACTTCATGGCCAAGGGAAATGGTCAAAGGATTGACTATGATGGAGGCTCCACATCCTTGGTGTATAGATGTGAGGACAGAGAAATCATGGATGCATGAGTTACTTCGGCCTTTGTTTTTCCACCCCTTTATATGCCTTTTACTATTTCTTGATTCTTCTTTGTACTACTGCTCATAATTGAAGGAATGAGAGCTTTTCTTTGTATGATGTATAGAAGTTATTACCCCATTTAGAATGGGCCAATTCATCGCCCATCAGGGATTGGGACATGTAAGGGTTCCTTTTCTTCTATGAGATAGGGTAACAGTGGCCCAAGAACTGGGTGATAGCCATATGAGTGAGGTAGAGATCATGCTTGGCTTTTGCCCACGTGTTAATTTGTATGCCCCGGCCATCTTTTCCATTTTGATTTTTCTTTTTTTTTTTCTTGTGGCCATCATATGCTCTTTCTATTTATTTTAGCTGCATCAACCTCCTGGGGAAAATTTCCAAGCCCAACCAAGGTATGAGGATGTGTGGAGTGCCAAATCTCAATGGGCTAGTGGTTAGTTGAACCTAAAAAATGGATGTGGAATAGGGGCTTGTAATGTAAGATGGAAAGTGGTAAATATGGAATAGGGGAAGATGGGGATACACTATTTAATCATTGTTTCCCAAGTAGTGCACATCCTATGCGCATTGGGCCATTAGGGGAGGTCCCACTAGACTAGGATTGAAAATTAACCCCCTATTTAAGGTGAGGGAACAAGACTATGACCAAGACCCTTATTTCTTCCACGTTACCCCATAATCCATGTCAAAATGCCTAAATACAGACAAGCATAAGTAGTCAATTGCAAAATGAATAAAGTACCTTTTGATCAAAAGCCCACCTTTTAACATGTGCTCTTGCCACATGGATAAGGAAACATAGGATTGATGTAGGTCGTAGAGATATGAATGGCACGTCATCATTGGCTACTAGTGGCTCTCAAGAGTTGTTGGATGTCATCTGGAAGAGATGAATAGGAGAAAAATTTATCCTAGGGGCACCCACATTTGGTGAGTAACACCTGGCTCAAACTAAAACATGAGATCACCGTAGAGCCCATGATCCATGTACTCGAAGGGGGAGTTCATAAAAATTCCAGCAATCCCCTGGGACCCCATACCTGTAACCTGCACATTACAATACAATTGTTTGGGAGTGTGTGCACTGGGCATGTTGAAAATCTAAGGCATCCTCTAAATTGATAATACTTATTATGATATCTATTAGATTAATCATTTTATCGTGATCTTTTCAATCATAAAGAAATTACACATATGAGCTCAACAATTAAATAAAAAAGGCATAAGGATCATAAAGAGACAACCACACAATAACAAAACATTTTACCGTGGGAAAGCCCACATGGGGGGGAATCCCAACAATCCTTTCCTTAGAGAATCAATTTGACAAGAGAGACATCAAAGTCAATATATTACACAACTGACGAGCATGGATGACAAGTTCAACCTCTCACCAAGAAACCAAGTCAACCCTCACAAAATTATCCACAAAGTATCCTTGAATAACTCGATCAAGATCTGAAATAGATTTGCTCCAAATGACTAAAATTCAGCCTCTACCTTAGCCATAAAGGATTATTCCTGACCATAGATAAACCACAGAAAATCTCGGACTTTGCTTCAAAAAGATACCACAAAAACTAGCATTGATCTCAACCTCTTGTACTTGCTAGAGCAAGGGAAAAAAGAGCACCTCTTATACTTATGATTTTTGGCCTCCTTGATTCCTTTTATTCCTTCATAGATTACAGAGATATTTTGTTTTTTGTGTGTGATGTGAATTTCCTCAAGAGGGAGGACGAATTTATCCTTTATATAGCCATCATGAGGTCGAAAGAGTACAATAAGTCACTTAGTCGACCTAAGAATTTAGAGGAGTTGACTTGATTTCTTGTGTCAGAAAATCAGAAAGGAAGAAATATTTTCTCTTGTTGATAATTACTTGTGATATCTTTGAGTTCTTATTATCTTTTTTATGTTCTTCTCTTATCTTGATTTCATTAAGGAATTACCAAAAGCAAAACATGAAGATCAAGTACACCAGATGTAGGCACTCATCCAGGGCTAAAACGCCTTTATAAGGGAAAACCCAATCAGAACGCTTCCTTCAGTAGATTCAAATCAAGATGAGATAGACCAAGCCCCTATACCAACAGACATTCCTCCTCTACCAAGTCACCTTTCAGTAGTATATTCTTTTCTAGTAGCTTCAACCCACCAAAAATCTAGAAATTCGACTTCCCAGCTTCAGAAATATGACCCAGCTACAAAATTTCAGCCCAACAATAGAATTGTAGTTTCAGCCCTCCAGCAGCGTCATTTCCTTTGCACGTGTGAGATAAGAGAGAGAAAATTTCAACTTCTTCTGCTTGATAGAGACCTCCTTCTCCTTCGCTAGCCCTTTCCTCTTCTTCCCTTGAATTTCACACTTTTTCTAGCCCCGGAAGTTGTAGATCGAAACTTGATGAAAGAGTACTCCAAATGAGGTCCAATTTCCATCCTTATATAGGAGTTTTTACCCCTCAGTTTGGCCAAATTGTCCAGTTTGAGGCTGACTTCGTGGAGGAGGCCCAATTGACTTATTTTACATTAAAATAAGTTTATTTCTTGACAAAAAAATCCCAAGAAGGGCCTTTTATAATATGACATGGATAAAGACACTTGACATAAACCCTAGAAGGCTTCAATGAAGGCTTTGACCTAAAAACAATTGAAACAAGCATGAAACCAATGCTTTAATAAGTCAATTTCTATAATAATAAAATTATTTTTTCTTTCTTTTGACAAATATATTACATCATGACTCAAATATCATTATGAACTGTTACTAGTTACATTCTTCAACACTCCATCTTAACTAGGGACGGATACATAATTATACAGAGGTATATGGAATATCTCAAAATGATATGAACTACGAAGAGTTATATCACACTTAGTGTTATGGACTAGATACCTGACCAGGGTATTCTATCCGAGTGGGACTAAGGGGACTCAAGATTTAGTCAACTCTAGGTACCATCAGACTTTTAATCTCTACCACCAACCCAGGGATCTAGGTGCATATCCAAGGTCGAAGCTCCATGACCAACGCCACCCTCCCTCTTTGGGATCTATACATCAACACATAGGTCAGTCAGATGTCCTCCCAAGCATCTCGCCATTAGATGCTTCATCTCTCCTATAAAGTAAAATAGATATATCCATTTGTCCAAGCATGCTCCCAAAGTGTTCAACCTTCTCATGGAGAGTTTTACATGTACAAACACAACTCCAATAAGTAATATATATATATATATATATATATATATATATACACACACACACACACACACACACACACAAGTAAACACAAACCTTAGGGGTCCTTAATCATCTCAATGCCACTTATATCATCATCAACTTATCCACATACATCTTGTCGGAAGATTTTCTTCTTATATTTCTTCAGTAGCACCATATACAACCTCAATACCTTGCAAATCCATATGTAGTACTTTCATTCAATCTTCAGTTTCCTTTTCTCTTCAAGGTATTTACTATGTCATCCTTCTCAGTTTGGGGAGATCAATGGATTCCTTCTTTCATAACATCGGAGAACCTTTCATGACTCCATTCCTTCTTATAGCATGAAGTTCATCTTGATCATCAATATTCATATAACTTCCTTCACCATGCTCATCTTCAATTACAAACATCTTCAAGATCTTGAAGATTATTTACCTACAAAACTTTAATAGAAAGTACAACAAAATACATACATACAGAAGCATGAAGTTAACAAAATCATGTTACTATAGTGGAAACATTTAGACCTTAGACATCAAACACCTAAACTTAGTTAGGTTCATGATTAGCAAGAGACATCTTTTTACATACTAGATTTCGACTTTTAGCTAAGGTTTGTCATAAACTCTAGACTTCATATTAAAGACATAAATACTTAGATATCATTAATTCAATCAGATAACAATCCTACTATACATATAAGGTTTCAACAATATACTTTTGGAATTACATGTCAAACTCTACTTGCTGAAAGCCTTAGATTTTATCATCAAAACTAAATCATATCAAAAACAACATCATCATATCTCAGATTATCAATTTCTGCTAGAGTTTTGTTACAAACCATAGATAAACTAAAACATGAGCATCAACAATTTAGCATACTCACATATATCTAGGATTTCATAACCATGCATTAGGAACTCACAACAATATATACTAGGTAAACCCAATACATAAACGTTAGTACATCAAAGTTAGATATACAATAATTTTTACCGAGCTAGGGTTTCGATCAAACATATGAACATACACCTAAGGCTTCATTCCTAGGGTCTTACTATAACTATTATAAATGTTTTGTTCACAAATCCTAAAACCCTAAATATCAAGGGTTTCAATATATAAATTTAGACATTAACAACAAACCCTAAAGAACTAAGGTTTCTGTCACAACAATATCAAAAACCTAAACATCAAAAAGACTAGAATTTCTAGTCTTCATCAACAACCCTAAGTAGACTAGGGTTTCTTAATCAATATTGTCATACCCTTAGCAACAAGAGGTGAGGGTTTGATAGTGAACCCTAAAGGTTATGGTTTCACAAGAATGATCAAAATGATGGAATGACAAAGGTAGATTCAATCTAATGATTAATCGCTCTAACAAGAATATTTAAGTATCAAAAGCCTAGACATAACGATGTCAGTAATGTAAAGAAAATGAACATACCTTTCCTATGAAGAGAACCTTGTAACAAAATTTGTAATATAAGACATGCCTTGAGTTGTTTTTTAACAAACCTTATAGGAATTTAGTTCTTGAAAAGTTTCCTTTGCAAAAGAACTTGTTCCATGCTTCAAGTTTATCCTTTGAAGTCTCCTCCATAACCTTTCTGCATTCTGCAAGCTTTCCTACCCAAGGAAATATATATAAAGAAAAGCTTATTATCATACAATAAAAACAAATCTTAAAGTGAAAAGGAAACCAAACATAAGGATGAGACAAATAACAAGATACTTATCTTTTGGTAAAATGGTGAAGGCTCCCTCTTAGTCCAATCCTGAGGGATACCTACAACTTTATCAAAAACATTCTAACAAGACATGTTAGAACTAAAAACTCTATAAAGGAAAGCAATTCAAAACTTGAAATAGAAGACTAAGAGAGATATGTGAGAGAGAGGACTTAGTAGTATAAGTTTCTTGACTTTCAATTCTCCAGTCTTGTTCTTTTTGGGTGGAGATTCATCGGTAACATTTGCTTGATCCTTATCTCTCTTCTTATTCTTTGGACTTTCTAGACATTGATTTTTGTAGTGACCCATCTTGTGACAATTGTAACATTCAATATTGGATAGGTCCACTTTCTTCTTTGGTCCTTTGAACTTCTTGAAGGTTCCCTTATTCTTGTGATGAAAAGAATAGGTAGTAGAGGTATTTTCTTCTTCATCCTCCTTCTTGTTAATTACTAAAGATATTTGAGGTTCTTCTTGACTGCATGTATTCCACGTTTGTTCAAATGTTGGAGTATCCTTCCAACTGTTAAGTCCTGATGCAAAGGCACTCCAATATTTTGGTAGTCCTAGAAGAGCAGTAACTATGAGCTACTTTTCTAGTACAACTTCATCTAATGCTTGGAGTTCATCTTTGATTCTAGATATCCTAATAAAGTAGGATGATATAATATTGTATTTCGTCATCTTAATAGTCCTTAATTCATTCTTGATTCTTATTATTTGACCAATGTTCTTTATGGTGAATAATTTGGAGAGAGCCTCATACATTTCTTGAGCATACTTTATGTTGGATATGTATGGAATTAGGTTTTCTTTAACTCCATCCACTATTAGGTTCATAGCCAAGATTTCGGTTTCTCTAAACTTTGATTTCTCCGCTTCACTTTTTTTCATTTGTAGGCTTGATTTTTCCTTGAACAAGATCCAAAACTTTGTTCTTTTTAAGGATGAGATCTATCCTCTTTTTCCAGGCCCTGTAGTTTGAGGATCCTTCTAGTTTGTTTTCTCCCTTCACTGAGTTTGGCATAGTTCTTGTTGTTGAAAAATGCAGCAAGAAATTCTCAAATTGATTTTGCCTTGATTAAATTAAAAAAAATTGAATTTCCATGTCAGAAGACAACTTGGATGAAATTAACTTGTGTAACATGGCTTGTCTCACCCAGATTACTTAGTAAATTCGAGTTGGAGGAGTTAGAGTTTAGTTAAGCATGTGTGATTGCTAATTTGTAGCAATCAATGTTAGTTATCTCAAGTTGTTTTTAGTTAAACTAGTTCCAATTTTTGGAGGAACTAGTGGAAGGTCAGTTGTGTAGTGGGACTTCAGTCAAACTCAGTGATCATCCAATTAATTGATCAATCAACCCAAAATAGCTAGTGTATGCAAAGAATTCGAGTTCCCAAACTGTGGTGGAGATTCCAAGGCAGTGTAACATCAATTGTAGACTAGTCTTGAGTGTAAATGTGTTGCATGCAGTCAGATGATCAACCTTGGGAATTGCGCAATCCATTTTGGAGAAATTTCTAAATACCTAATTTCTCAAGGAATTGTGAAAGGAAATAGGGGCTCAAGAAGAGGCATAAATTAACTAATTCTCAAGGAATTACGCAAGGAAATAGGGGCTCAAATAGAAGCAGAAATTGACTAAGTCTAGGTCATAGCTTCTCAGTGAGAAGAGAGATAGGTTATTCACTTGCAGGTTGTGCTCAGTTGAGCAAATAAATTGTAATACATCTCTGTGCATCATATTAATGCAATCAGGCAAAGGGGTTTTTAGTAGATTTCTTTCCCCTAGAAAAATATTATGTGCATGTGTGTTATTTCTCATTGCATGTTTGTGATTGATGTTCTAAATTGTGAATTGAATTCCGTAGAGTAATAGAATAGGTTTATGTCTTGTGATTTTGATTAAAACTTTATGAGAAGTTGAAAATCTACACCATAATTTCTACATGGTATCAAAGAAGGATTCATAATAAAGTCGAAATTTCAAAGTCGTTTCTCAGGAGGTTCGAATTTTCAGTTCAGTGTAGCATGATCTCTTCGGAGCTGAGAAGATGACCTTCAACAGGCTGAGGCTAGAGTATGCCTTGGAAGGAACCTCTAATTTCATTGCATGGAAGGATCACATGGAGGCGGTATTGGATGAAAATGGATTGCTAGATTACATTAAGAGAGATGTTGCAAAACCACTGGAATCTGATGTCCAGAACCTTGCTCAATAGAAGAAAGATGTAGCCAAGGTGAGGAGAATAATATTGAAGGGAGTATGGGACCACATTGTCACCAATATCCATGGGAAAGAGAACCCTTATGCAATGTGTCAGGCACTGACAAATCTATTCAAGAATAGTGGTGACCACATGAATTTGGAGCTTAAATATTAACTTTGAAATATCAAGATGTAGAAGAATGACACTATCTCGCAGTATCTGAGCAAGTTCACACAAGTTCATTATGAGCTTGTAGGAGTTGGTGTTACTGTTTCAAATGATGATTTAGTAAGCCTAGCCCTTCTAGGCCTTCCCAAGAGTTGGCATAGCTATCAATATTAGGTGAACGAGAGGGAAAAACAATTGAATTGGGAACGCTTATGGTCCAATTTGGTACAGGAAGAAATAAGGCAGAATACCAGAGATGGGACTTCATCCAAGGGATAGGATGAAGAAAACTTTGCATTGGTTGGAAAGGGAAAGAAAGGAAAAGGGAAGAAATCTCAAAACAAACCAGAATCTAGCCAAGGGGGAAGAAGAAAGATTTCTTAAAAATTAAATTCTTTCATTGTCATGAATTTGGGCACTATGCCATGAAGTGTCTACACAAAAAGGCAAGCAAGAAGACCTCAAGAGGAGCAGCAAGTGAAGCCTTGGCTTCACAGTTCAAGCTTCACTTTACCCTTATCGCATGCTTGGTCAACACCATGATGGGGAGTGTGTGGTACTTGGACTCAGGTTCCTCGTTCCACATGACAAGGTGTAGAGATTTTTTCAATGACCTGGAGGAGAAAGATTTACAAAAGCACATCGAACTAGGAGACAATGGAAGGTACACCACAACCGGGGTTGGTACAGTCACCTTTCAGAGGGAGTCGGGATCCCCTCTCAGACTCAAGGATTTCATGTTCATTCTGAGCCTAAAGAAAAATCTCATCTATGTTGTAGTTTTGGAATATCGTGGTTATGATGCAATCTTCAACAAAGGAAAAGAATTCTTGAGACACATAGCCACGGTATAGGTGAATCAGATCGAAGTTTGTGTGAAGAACTGATATAAGCTATATGTGGAAGGTTGTGTTGCATTAAGCACTAAGGCGAAGAAAGTGTAGGGTCACGATGTCGGTGAACTTTGGCATAGAATACTTTTCCATTTGCATCACGGTGCCTTGAAAATTATGCAACAAATAACCACTGGTCTCCCTAAAGGAGCACTTGAGAAGAAGGATGCATGAAAAGGATGTACCTTGGGGAAGTACATAAAGTCCACAATCCATGATTGAGACAACATAGCACATGCAGTTCTAGAAAGGACCCACTATGATGTTTGTGGACCTTTCTCGACAACCTCCACTACCAGAAACAAATATTTTTTCATTATTATTGATGACTTCTTGTTGTTTTAGTGGGCCCTAACCCAGGTTCAATGTTAATTAGCCAAACAAATCCCCACACTAGTGGCCCTTTCAGCATCAATCCGCAGAGTGCAGGCTGAAGTCTCACCTAAAGTAGTATGGGGGGATGCAGGAACCAAGTTTCCGCACCCAGAGATGGTAGTGATGTCGTTTTATACCCTAACTCTACCTTCACACAGATCGATAAGCCTTTTAGGGCTTATTGATATACCTCTCTTATTCGGTTTCTAGACCTTTGTGAAGGTCTACGATCATCTTTCGCGGACCCTAAACAAGTGTTTTATCTACTTATGCGCTTCTGTAATTATCCTTACCTCTGTATTTACTTAGATCGGCTTAGTATCTGATAACTTCAACATGCATTAAGATATTCTTCGCGTAAATAGATATTATTATTTGCAGACAGATAACAATGTAAACATATAGATTTGCGCATCAATATAGCATTAAATCATAAACCCATTATTCAACATGACATAATCGCATTCATTCATAACATAAGTAAATAGATCAAAACACAGATAATTCCATAAAATTCTTGTTTATTAATGCTTCAGATCTTCTTACAGACTCTAACTACCCTGCACATTCAGTCGCAGGGGGCCGCACACTTAGCTGCGGACTTCTACCCTAGGCCTCGGTGCACACAACTACAGAGCCTCTCTTCTACTCTAACACTCTTCGCTCTTTCTGCTAATAACCCATTACATTCATCATCTAAAATCTGAACTCTGCCTTAGACTCTTCTAAGGCTCTCCCTTTTATACAATCCCATGGTCTGCGGACCATGGGTGGATCTTCTAAATCCGACACAACTTGCATAAAAGAAGGGCGGAAACCCTTTATGACACTTTACATCTATGCACTCCACGACCACAAATTGCGGAGACTTTACACTTTATATACAAAAACTTGGGCTTTCTGCCTAAAAACTTGGGCTTTTAACCCCAAAATTGACCCTAGGGGACCCTGTCCAGCCAGGCCCCTAACACAAATATGGTGACTCGCCCCCGAGTCACTCTTATGGTGCGGAGATCGTGCTACGAAGACCTCCCAACTCCACTTGCACCATTGCAAATTCAAAGGTACACTACGTTGTTGCCTACTTAACCTGCTCTACTAGCTGCTCCGTTATTGGTCCTGCGCTATCTGCCTGGATCATCTATTGTGTTGTCTGCAGGCTAGTCAAAATTTCTCTATGGTGGCAGTAAGCACATAAGCCTCATCCATCCAAGGCCCCAATCTATCCTTGAGTACTTCCTCTCTTCATTGCGTTACATCCGCTTATTCTTTTAATACCTTCGCCTCCTGCAGCTTTGCCAATTTCTGCGTGATAGCGACGGTATGTGTTGTCGCTCTTGCCTCGTCATACCGTTGTTACAATTCCCTCGCCTTGGTTGCTAACTTCTGTAGGTTGGGATCTTCCTGTAGACTGGTAAGTACCTCCAGCGATTGCTCGAAGAGCACAATGCAATGTGCCACCGCGATATATACTACAACAATTGCATTCTTGATAGCTGTCTCGTATTGTTCTCTGACCTTTGGTGGAGTTTAAGGTTGTGCCCTCAACTCGAGCTATATAATTTTGAGGTTCAACTCAAAATGAACATTGGCCATCTTGGTCCGAGCATCGCACACACCTGCAACCAACTTCTGAATCTTGGCCTCCACAGGTGCTTCTTCGGGGATGTGCAGTTCCAAAACAGTTCTGCATGCCTCTGCTACCACCGTTGATGTATGCTTTTTCTTCTCCTGGACCTTCTTCCAAGTTTCTATCATGGATGTTTTCTCAACAAAAAATTGTTCATTGTTAACCTTCTGCTCGCTGATCACACTCAGCGGGCGCTACTCTCAGGCCCTTAGCTCCGCAATCACACCTTCTTGTAGCATGTGAAGGAATTCGCTTGGGAGTGCGGCCAAGTTGAGAGCAATGTTCCTTAAAGCAACCCAGTTAGCCTCTGTCTCCACGCTTAAGGCTCCATCAGGTATCACGACGACCCAAGGATCCAAGGAGCGAACCATCTCCACTGCTCCAGTGGTCCCCGATGCTAAACTGGTCGACGTCATGCTGCCCTTCCCTACACCGTCCTGTAGTTGAGTAGTTTGGATCTGTAGCTCACACAGGCTCATCTGAATGGCCACCAAGGCTTGCTTCCGCTACTGCTCGAACTGTTGTAGCAATTTCGTGGTTGCGTCCCTAACCTTATCCCCAATGTCATCTAAGTCACCTTTTGTCAAGGTGATCGGGTCGAGCGACAACTTAGTAGCCTTGGTCTTCTTCCGCAGCCCTCATTTCTCCTGTTCCTGATTCTGCTTCACCCGGAAGGGGGTGCTCTCCTGTTCTCCACCACCTTGTTCATATTTCTCCTCTTCCTCTGTCTGCGGCGAAGCAGACTTCTGACTTCTATCAGAGTTGCGTTCTTCCTCATGTTCCTTCACGGCGCACTCCGCTTTTTCTCTTGCTTTGTGGACTTACTAGACCTGGCTAACAAATTTGAGGTCGTGCACCACTCAGCTAGCCAACGACTGAGTACCGTTGTTATCGCATCATCTGTCGCAAGGTATGGGAGATCATACCACTTCTGTTCTGGGTCCTTCCACACTCGGATGGAGATACAGTGGAAGTTCACTTTGAACTTCGCGTACCCCGACAACTGCTCAAAGACAGTTGGTGACAGTATTGGCTTGCGGTTGATGGCCATATTGATGCTCATCTCCATCAAAACCCAGAAGACCTTGCTCTCGCGAACCCGCTCAATGTCCTTCATGGCCCATAGCAAAGAAAACTTTGCTGCTTCTGGAAAATCTGTCACGATCGGAGGAAACTAACTATCCTCCAGCAATTGCCATGCGACCAACACAATTGATAACAACAACCAAGAATAATGGAATGTCTTGCTGTGATCTTGCACTTCTCTACAATTCATGAGGAACTCGCTGCAGAGGTAGCGAGCTCAATTGAATTGTACGCCCTCCACGCACTGGGCCGCTAATGACACAACTGGTGCTGACACCTCATCTATGCGACACTTCCTCATTACTTTCCCATCCAATATCTGGGTAGCTACCTTCACCGCGGGGTCAGTTATGCTTGAAATGGAATATCCGCATGGCTTCTTGACAAGCTTAAACTTGTCCTTCATTCTCTCGGTGAGGTTGTGCTCGCCCACCTTTTCGCCAAATGCCTTGGACAGATTCAGCCCTGAATGGGGTAGCTGGGTGATCCTATGAATCAACATATTAGTTATAGGGATTGGCTCCTCCAACCAAAGGCACCTGTCGTGCACTAGGCACAACAACTATTTGATAACTATCAAGTTTATGGGCATGCGGTGGTAATGCGACACCCATAGCAGGTTCAACAATCCTGCCTTCTCTACCCCACGAATCCACTTCACCAGCTCCAGCGTGGTGACACTCGAATCCTTATAGAATACCCTCTGCATGAAACTATCACTAGCCAAGTGGCGGAACCACTCTGTGTCTGCCAAGTCCCAATCTTCAAGTTTTAGGTGGGGGATGCGCACCAAGCAAGGTCCTTCAAACACCATATTTTTTGGCAACAGGGGTGTATTAAGCATAAAATTTCCCTCATCTGGGTCCTTTGGGATCTTCACCTTACCCCGACGCCGAGGAATGTATTCTTGTATCTTTGAGATAAGATCTACACCCTCAATTTCAATGTCCTCTGTGCCAATACCAGTTTCTTCAATGCCCTCGTCGGATTCTAGGCTGACCACCTTGCCTTTATCTTGCACAGTGGGCTTCTCTTTCTTCTGGTTCTTCCTTGGCGACTCACGCACCGGCCGTGTCACTTTTTATTTGTCCTTTTTTGTCTTGGAAGCCTCTCCTACTGGTGTAGGCTTCGACCTAGGTGACCTTGGTGATTTTAGCACCGCGACGGGCATATCCACACTTACGACCTCAGTGGCAGCTCCCTCAAAGGTCATCAATCCTCAAGCACTTGCAGTTTCCATGGGCGCCGACATCAAGCTATTAAGGAGCTCCTGGGTTTCCTTAGGTAACCTATCAAACACTGAACTGGCCACCAAGGCGTCAAAACTCTCAGGGTTCATGCACAACTGATAGCTTGACACCTAAACTCTTAGAGTGCAAAGTGTTTTTTATTGGGTGGCCATCTGTAATTTATAGGTAAATTCGAATTCAAATCTGACCGTTTCCCCCCAAAATCTATTCATAAATGCTAGATTGGTGGCAAATTTTCAAAGATCTCACATTTAAATTTCGTCTTAAATGTCGACCCCCCCCTCCTCTTAGTCATTTTCTCACTATCAAATCATGAACAGTGACCGTAATGGTCACTTTCTGGCTGCCCTGCGCGGTCTCTCCTCCTATAGCGCAGCTCCCTTCGCACTTATGTCGATGTTGTGACATTCTTTCATCCCACGCAGTCCCCCAATCGCGTAGCTCTACAACCCAGGTAGTGTATTTTATAGTCCCACGCCTCCTCTCAGCTTCCTAGAGCGCTAAGACTGTGCTTCCATCATATAGTCTTCTAATCGTATCCCCGGTGTATGGCTTCAATCGACTGCCATTTACCTTTCCGAGAAATGGATCTCCATTCAATTTCACTAGTTGAATTGCTCCACCATCTGTAATCTGTTTGATGACATATGGCACCAGCCAATGCATCTGAAATTTTCCTAGAAATTTATCAAACTTACTATCATATAATAAAACTGAATCTTTTACCTTGAAGGTGCGCAGTTTGATGTGTCGATCGTGCCATGCCTTTTCGCCCTCCTTCTGAACTTGCTGATGGAATCCAGCCAAAAACCTATCTTCTTCAAGCCCTGTCAGTTGCGCGAGCCTCTCTTCCAGGGCTCCGCGATCTGCCATTCCTATGAACGTCGCTATACATAGACTAGGTACAATATACTCCATTGGCATCATAGCTTCTACGCCATAAACCAACCTGAAGGGTGTCTATCCAGTCAGTTTCTTACAAGTAGTTCTGTAAGCCCATAGCACTGCAGGTACACACACGTCCCAATCATTCCTTTATGAATTGCAAACCTTTGTCAGCGTATTCTCTAATATCTTATTAAATGCTTCAACCATCCCATTAGCCTGTGGGTGATATGGTGTGCTCTTTTGATGATAAACTCAGAATTCCTCCGTCAGCGTGTTGATTGTTTCATTAAGGAAATGTGTACCATGATCGCTCATCAAAATATTTAGGCAAACAAACCTAGTTAGCACATATTCAAAGAGGAACTTTGTTGTTGTTTCCCCTATAAAGTCCTTCACGGGTTCCGCCTTTACCCATCTGGTCAAATACTCTATTGTGGTGATGATATACTACGCACCTGTCTTCTTTCTTGGAGGCTGAATCGGGCCTACAAAATCAATGGCCCATTTCTCGAATGACTATAATGACACTTGCGGATTCAGAGGCAGCTCATCCCTCCACGATGGCCTGCCCGTCCTCTAACATGCATTGCATGCCTTATAGTAAGCCTTGGAATCCTTATGCAGTGTTGGCCGCCACAACCCAACGCATAAAATGTTATGCGTTGTTGCTTTTCCTGCATAATGTCCTCCTACAGCTCCTCCATGAGCTTCAGCGAGGATGTTGTTCTGTTCAAACTCAAGTACATAACGTCATAGGATTTCATTTGAGCCCATTTTATATGAATGTCCTGCAGTGATAGAAAAGTCTGTCGCGCACACCACTAGCCCCTTTTGTTGACTAGTATACCCTGTTGGAGTCGTCCCCATCATCAAGAAGTGTATGATATTTGCAAATTGATTGTTAGCGACACGTAAGCAAAGAGTTGTGCGTCAGGTAGTCTGTCCTCCAAATTAGTAGGCTCCTCTCCTGTTTCAATGTGCGACAGATGATATGGTACTACATTTAATCATCCTGGCTTCACAATGACCTCGAAATCATATTTATGAAACAATAGTAGCCATCTGCATATCTTCCACCCCAACACAGGCTTGTTAACCAAGTACTTCAATCCAGAATGGTCTGTATACATCTTAAAATGTTTGCCTAGCAAGTAGTGTTTGAACTTTTTGAGCATGTACACCATATCCAAACCTTTGCGCTCTGTCGTTGAATAGTTCTTCTCAGCTTTGGACAACTTCGTACTTGCAAATGCTATAGGGTGATCCAACTCTCCCTCACCGGCCTATGTTAGTACTGCACCGAGTGCAATACATGACGCGTCCACATGCACATGAAATTCTTTCTTCCAATCCGAGAAGACTAGGATCGACACGGTGACCATATTTCCCTTTAACACATCTAATCTTCGCTAACATTCTTCATTCCAATAGAATGTAGCATCCTTCTTTAGCAACTTCTCCATCGGCGTGGTAATCTGGACATAAATTTTGATGAACTTTCTATAGTATCATGTATGCCCTAATGTTGCACGCAACTGTTTCACACTTCTTGGTGCCTCCAAATTAATTATAATTGTTATCTTAACTGGATCCACCATTAATCCTTGTCTGCACACCACATGGCCCAACAAGATTATGAAAGGAACACAGAACAAAAATTTCTTCAAATTGAGTGCGATCTGATACCTTCGGCATGTATCCAACATCAAGCGTAGGTTGGCTACATGGCGTTTCACCAGCCCAAACACTATCCAATCATCAAAGTATACCTCCAAAAACTTGTGAATGAAGTCCTTGAATGCCGCGGTGACTACGCGCGAAACGATCGTCGGCGCATTCTTCAATCCAAAAGGAATTACAATATACTGAAGGCATCCCCACTCAGTTGTGAAGGCCATCTTACTTCTATCCTCCAGCGCGATCTTGATCTGATGGTACCCAGAGAACCCATCAGCGAACGAATATGCTTCCTATCCTCCTACATTATCCAACACTTCATCGGTGAACAAAGTCAAAAAAGGATCATGCACGCAAGCGTCATTCAACTTCCTGAGATCTACGCATATCCTTATTTCATCCTTCTGCTTATTTTCCTGAACTACTATTGGGCTCACCCAATCAGATTCTTCCACTGGTTCAATAATACATGTCGCAAGCATTTTATCCATCTAAGCGGACCCTTTCTTTATACTTTGGATTAAGGTGGTAAGGCCTTTGCTTGATCGGCTTCGTGTCCAGTTTCAATGTAATTTTCATAACTCCCAGGTCCCCTATTATCCCTTTTAAGTTGGAGAACTTCGTAGGGAAAAAGTCCTAGCATTCGCAGAGCAACTCAGTGACCTTATCCATTGTAGCATCATCCCAATAGTCCCCTATCTTCACAAACTTTGGCTCCGCCTTTGTCCCGATGTTCACTTGTCTTATTTTCAGTGGCGCAATGATATCTGGGTTTTCTATTTGCGGCCCCTCAACTTCGCGGTGTCCTTCTGTTTCCGGGATATTAATGTTCCTCGGATCCTCATCTTCCTCTTCAGTAGTCACATTGTAGCACTCCAGCGTGTGGCACATCTAGGTGGTCCAATCCGGTTGAATCAAATCTACGGGATCATGCAGTATTCTGAAGATCGTTGCTTTGACCTCCTGGACCGCTTTGTCAATGCACTCAAATCCATCTTCAAAGTTGAATGTCATCAAGAATCCCTGTCTCAAAATATCCCATTTGTCTGTTCCATGACGGAGCTCTGTCTCCAAGTACCAATTCATAGGTATTACATCCAAGGTGTGACAAAACAGATGCACCCACTCCAGTTGCAGTTTTGCTCCATAAGCATCGGTCCATTTGGCTAAGTGATCGCACAGATCACTCCTTCCATCGTATTTCTCTGTCAACTGTACCCTGGGGCGACCAAACCGTACCCTCATCATTCTTCTATATTTGCGCCATCCATCAAAGTTGCCTTTATGCATACCCCACCATCTTGCAGGTGTAATGCGCAATGCCAAGTCCAAGGCTTGGAAGCGATGCTTCTCTGACACTTCAAATTCATCCAGAAATTTGTCAAAGTCAGTTAAACCATCATAGTAAGGTAGACTTCTTACCTCTGATGATACGCAACACAACGATTTGGTCATCATGTTACATCGTAGCGTAGACACTTTGTGCAATCTATTCTACCATTGTTTCAATTCCTCGTCTGAGTCTGATGTGCAGGAGCTTTCGCGGTCCCATGCAAGATGTCCATCATCTATCAGATTCACCTAATCTTGATCTCGCACCATTATCTTATAAATTTGGTCCAAATCGTCATCACTTTCGTAATTATAGATTGGTTCAGTGTAGCGTAGTCCTTCTGTAGGGTCCAACGGTACTACTACACATAGCGATCTTCTTTCAAATGACATCGTTCGCTTCTTCAAATTAATCACCATGTTCATGTCGATAACCCAGTCGATCCCAAGGAGCGTAGGGTAGGGATTGTTGTCATCCACAATCTCTATCACTTCAAAATTGGCCAATGCGCTCGCGCCTTCAATATCGACTGGCACTCCCTATAATCTTCCCATGGGGATAATCTTTTGTTGATTATCCATCCTCAATTGAATAGGAGACCGCTACAGCATAGGTCTCCCCATTCTCTCCCATGTCTGTTTAGGCAAAACATTAGCATCAAACCCTAGATCCAGAATGACTTGGTCCATTTCCTATTCTCCTATCTGCGCGATGAGTCTCATCTGCCGCCCTGTTCTTGCCTTATGTTTACCAATATTCTTGACTATGCTCAGTCTGTTAGAAGCGTTTTCTTTCCCAGCACACTTATTTATCAGCTCTTGTAGTCCTTTCACAGCCTTGCTATTGCATAGCAGCTTCATACAGGTCTCCAAGAAAGTAG
>APFE030004859.1:114869-163493 GCA_000404065.3 Pinus taeda
GGATTTATTGAGGAGGAGGTGTACATAGAGCAACCAAAAGGTTTTGATACTTTTGATCAAGAGACTCATGTGTGCAGACTCAAGTGAGTGTTGTATAGTCTCAAACAAGCACCTTGTGCTTGGTACACTAGGATCGATAGCTATCTCACCAGTTTAGGCTTCACCGAAAGTGAAGTGAATGCAAACCTCTATCATATCTTGGTAGAAGGTAAATCGCTTATTATTGTCTTATATGTTGATGATTTGATTTTAACTGGTGATGAGCAGGTGATCAAACCTTGCAATCAAAGGACCTTGCAAGGGAATTTGAAATGAAGGATATGGGTCTCATGCACTACTTCATCAGGTTGGAAGTATGGCAAGGCGATGGGGAACTGTTTGTCTCTCAAGGCAAATATGAAAATGAGACACTACAAAAGTTCCACATGGAGAGTTGCAAACCCATGAAGACACCTCTAGCAATCAGGATGCCACTTTAGGTGAGGAAGTGAATGCTACCATTTATCGGCGGCTAGTGGGTTCACTGATGTATCTTATGAACACACGACCAGATATGTTCTCTGTAATCAACCAGTTGTGCCAAGCTATGGTCAGGCCCCAAATTATATTAGAAGGCGGCTAAGCATTTTTTATGGTACCTCAGAGGCACTACCCAATTTGGACTATGGTACAAATGGGAAAAGGGAGTGAATTTGTGTGGCTTCACAGATGTAGATTGGGTGGGGAGCCCATCCGACTGAAAGAGTACATCAGGTGGAATTTTCAGTGTTGGGTTTGCAGTTGTTTCTTGATACAGTAGGAAGCAAAAATTTGTGGCACTCAACTCGGTAAAAGTAGAATGCATGGTTGTAAGTCAAGCAGCATGTGAGGCAATCTAGATGAGAAAGATACTTGTTCAATGGTTTAGTCAAATGATGGATCCAACTATGATCTATATGATAATCAAATTTGAATCAAGCTCTCTGAGAACCCTGTATTTCACTATCAATCCAAGCATATAGATATATGGTATCACCATTTACGGGATTGTGTAGAGGTGGATAATGTTGCTACAATACATTCAGACAGAGGAACAAGATGTTGATATTTTTACAAAGGCCTTCTCAAGAGGTAAGTTCGAGTTCCACAGGTGCAGGATAGGGGTGGTTTATAATCCCCTTCTTGTTGAGAGGGAGTGTTGAAAAATGCAACAAGAAATTCTCAATTTGACGTTTCCTTAATTAAATTGAGAAAATTTGAATTTCCACATCAACAGACAACTTGGATGTAATTAACTTGTGTGACATGGCTTGTGTCGCCCAATTTACCTAGTAAATTCGAGTTGGAGGAGTTATATTTCAATTAAGCATGTGTGATTGCTAATTTGTAGCAATCAAGGTCAGTTATCCCAAGTTGTTTTCAGTTAAATTAGTTCCAACTATTGGAGGAACTAGTGGAAGGTCAGTTGTGCAGTGGGACTTTAGTCAAACTCAATGATCATCTAGTTAACATATCAATCAACCCAAAATAGCTAGTGCATGCAGAGAATTTGAGTTCCCCGGCTGTCGTGGAGATTCCAAGGCAGTGTAACATCAGTTGTAGACTAGTCTTGAGTGTATAGGTGTTGCATGCAATCAAATGATCAACCTTGGGAATTGCACAATCCATTTTGGAGAAATTCCTATATAGCAGGGGTAAAATTTCTAAAGGAATTGTGCAAGGAGATAGGGGCTCAGGAAGAGGCAAAAATTGACTAAGTTTGGGTCAAAGCTTCTTAGTGAGTAGAGAGATAGGTTATTCACTTGCAGGTTGTGCTCAGTTAAGAAAAGCAAAAGTAATACATCTCTATTCATCAGATTAATGCAAGCAAGCAAAGGGGTTTTTAGTAAATTGCTTTCCGTTGGAAAAAATATTGTGTGCATCTATGTTATTTCTCATTGCATGTTTGTGATTGATGTTCTAAATTGTGAATTGAATTTCGTGTAGTAGAGTAGGTTTGTGTCTTGTGATTTTGATTAAAAATTCATGAGCAATTGCAAATCTACACCATAATTTTTACAAATAGTAGGCTTGTATATTTTAAATGACCTTCCTTTGATCTTATTTTCCTCAATAGATCTTCAACCTGCCTTTTTCTCCCTTCTTCACCTTAGCTTTGATAACATGTTAGAAAAACAAAAAGGCAAAAAAAATCTCTTATTGATAATTACTTGTGATATATTTGAGTTCTTATTATATTTCTTATGTTTTTCTTTTATCTTAGTTTCATCAAGAAATTACCAAAAGAAAAACACAAAGATCAAGTACACCAGATGTAGGCACTCAACTAAGGCTAAAACCACTTTAAAAGGGAAAACGTAGTCAGAACTCTTTCTTCAATAGATTCAAATCAAGATGAGATAGACCAAGACCCTAGACCAACAAACCTTCCTCCTCCAACAAGTCAGCCTTTAGTAGTATTTTATTTTTTGGCATCTTCAACCTAGTAACAATCCAGAGATTTGACTTCCTAGCTTGAGAACTTTGACCCCAGCTATAGAATTTCAACCCAGCAACAAAACTGCAAGTTTCGTCCCTCCAGCAACTTCAGTTCCTTCGCACGTGTGAGATATAAGAGAGACAATTTCAACTTCTTTTGCTTGATAGAGACCTCCTCCTTTGCTAGCCATTTCCTCTTCTTCCCTTGCATTTTGCACTTTTTCTGGCCCCAAATGTTGTAGATCGAACTTGATGAGGGAGTATTGCAAATGAGGTCGAGTTGTTGCCTTTATATAGGAGTTTTTTCCCCTCAGTTAGGCCGAATTGGTGGAGGAGGCCTAATTGACTTATTTTGCATTAAAATAAATTTATTTCCTGACAAATAAATACCAAGAAGGGTCTTTTATAATATGACATGGACAAGGACACTTGACATAAACCCTAGAAGCCTTCAATGGAAGCTTTGACTTAAAAAAAATTGATCCAAGCATGAAACCCATGCTTTAATAAGTCAATTTCTATAATAATAAAATTCAATTTTCTTTCTTTTGACAAATATATTACATCATGACTCAAATATAATTATGAAGACCAATACTAGTTACATTCTTCAACATCTTGTGTGGGGAAAAATACAAATTCAAAATTCAAAATTCTTCTTTTGCAAAGATCATGAAGAACATGCCTTTTTTAATTTTATTTTTGACAAATATGTAAAATTTTATTTTGAGCATAAAGAACATGTTTTACATATAAATATATCAATGATAAAAATATATATTATGAAGACCAACCATAGTTACAAAATTCAACGCTCCCTCTTCACTAGCGAGGTATTCATAATGACTATCAATATGTTCTCAAGGTGATAGATTCTATAAGCAAGGATCAAGATTAAGATAACCATCATCGTCAATATCATAATCACTAGCATCAACATAATCACGATTCACCATCAAACAACTATAGACATAGTCTAGGTGAAACACCAAGGGCCTCATTAATGATAAACAAGCTCACTCTAGAAAGAGATTTGAGCATGATGTTGGGAGGCTCCTGCTCAACTGAGCGGCTTCTAGGACTATTCTCCAACCAAGGTCAAACTAACACAGTGAGAATATCCTATGCCGAACCATTGTTCAAACTAAGTTCAAAGTGACACAGGGAGAATGTCTTTTAACAAACCATTCTCCAAACAAGGTCAAAGTGACACAATAAGAATGTCAATCCATTGGACCATTCTTCAACCAAGGTCATAAAGACACAGGAAGAATGTTAGTCCATGATGATATCTAATATGTCAAACCATTCTCCAACCAATTTCATGATGACAGAAGGAGAACTTCTCCAACCAAGGTCATAATGACACAAGGATAATATTGAACCATTCTCCAACCAAGGTCGTGAAGACATTGGGATAATTTCCATTCATAATGGAGCCTCATCAGCTCTCCCTCTCAATGAGAGAGGTATTCTCAACAAGCCCAAGCTTGCCCCGGAAGTACAAAAACTTCCCTCTAGAAAGAGGCTTTGTAAGAATATCAGAAATCTACTCATCAATGGAGATGTATTGGAGCTTCACAACTCCCTTTAGAACCATGCCTTGAACGAAGTGGTATTTGATCCTAATGTGATTCAACATGTCATCATGGTCATCAATATCACTTTATCAATATAATATTGCAAGTAACCTTTGAAGACATAATTCTTCTCAACTTGCCAATCCAGTTGCAATATACTCAGCCTCAGCCATACTGAGTGCAACTAATGAATGTTTCATGCTCATCCAAGAAATTACAACGAAGCCCAAACTGAAGCAACATCTTGATGAATTATTTCCGTCTTCATCACTCTTTGCCCACACTAAATTTGTAGTTGTACATCTCAAATCATTCATGACCAATTGCACCACGATGTACTTTAACACATGTTGAGCAACATATCTTGGCTCAACCATAAAATGTTTTACTCCCTTCACTGGATCACAAAAGCTTTGTTATCCGCACTGGGTGCTACCTCTCAAACTGAGACATGGTAATTCAGATTTCTCCCTATGCCACTATTGTCTTTCAGTGTATCAATTATCAATGACAATCCACCATCTCAGACACAGAGGTCAATTCTCTCTGAAGCTATAACACGGTTCCTGAGGATGTCTTGACTTCTCCCTCTAAAGTAATTCTTTTGGTCAATGCAACTCCCTTTGATACATGAGCTCTTCTATTTTTCGTTAAAAAACAAATCATATAGGATCCATATTAATCCATCTATCTGAGGAGCCTAACAACAAATGTCTTGTCATGAACTTCTCTCTCTTACTAGGAGAACCTTTTATTCAATTCTTGCTTTGTGTTTGTCTAGGCTATTATATGTTGCTCACATCCTTCAAACTTGTTGATCTACTAGCTCCCTCTGAGCTCAGATTTCATAATATTTGTTAACTTAACTCATGATTTAAGAAGAGTCTTACTGTCACACATTTTGCTTCGTTGTTCCACTTCTTCCATCCACTGTCAAAGCCTTGGGAGATTTTACTATGTACCTACAATCCTCACTTGGAAGCTATGGAAGAACAATTACAACCAAGTACAAGATATAAAGACAAGAGACTAATTACTATTAAGATAAGAAAAATAGCAATAATCAAACAAGAGAGATATAAAGTATTTATCTTTTGAGAATTATAGGGGAATGTCGACACCCTCTTGATTTTAGCTTCCTTGCATCCATTTTGTAATTTTATCATCTTTCTCCTCATCATGATGTCATTCCCTCCTTGCTAGGGTTAGGGTTTCTTATTTCAAAGGAAAACATTTAATCCTAGGGTTTTGTCCATAAACCCTAGGGATTTCTTGTCCAAACCCTTCTTACTTGCTAGGTTTTATAAACCCTATATACCCAAATGTCCAAAGCCCTTTTACAAGCTTACGTCTTAACAGATTTGACCAAAATTTCAATGTTCCAAATTCTAGACTTTTGCAAACCCATTGTAATGTGAAATCTCTCCTTTCATATTCCATTGTCCAAGCATACTTGTTAATTCAACCAAACATTGAATTTTGAGCCTTTCAACCCAAGTAGTCCATACCTTGAGTTTTGAAAATCACTGGACTTTCAACTTTGAAGGAGGATTCAACCTCTTCTTCTTCGCAAAATCATCATATCAATGTATGTACAATGCATCTTTGAGTGCAAGGTGACAAAGATTCGAAATAATTGTCATGCCCCTAAAATTTTAATATATATATGTCACCTCAACTTTTCAAACAACCTAACAAGATTGTTGGAAATACTGAGAGGAGGGGGGGTGAATCAGTGTTTCTTTTCAATTGTTAATTTTACCAGTTAAATCAATTATATTTAGAACACAAAATGAACAATAGGAATAAATGCTTTTATTAATATAATCTTTACAATAAATCGGGTACAATACATATAGGGCTCCAACCCGTTGCCAAGCAACAACTTGGTCTTTTGTGAGGCTCCAACCTCTAGGGCACCAACCCTGTCTTGTCAAGGCACCAACCTTGGATTTAGGAGCATCAACTCGAAGGACACCAATCCTTCCAATTCTAAGGCACCAACCCCAAGGGCTACGACCCTATAGTTTTTCTTTGTCAAGAAATGTTTTGATTGTATTACGCTGATCTCAAAATCTTCTTTACTGTGTTCTGTCAATCTAAAACTTCACTACTACATCAATGACAACCTGTCTTCATATGAAGGAGTTTTCACAATTCTTCATATTGCCCAAACAGAGTCTATAGAGTTACCTCATGATGATTTCAAATAGCCATCATGATCTCCAATAATGTCTCCAAGATCTATTGATGCTTAACAAGATATCTTTGATAAGTTGTTATAAGCCTTAATGTCTGCACACAAAAAAATTCTCTGTTTTTTCAACTTTTTGTTCTTATTGTCGCGGTAACTGCTTCAGGAGTGACTATCGCAGTATCTGACTTTCAAGGAACAAACTCACAAATACTTCAACGCTATTGTTCCCTTCAAATGATGACTGATGAAATATTGCTTCGCTCGTTCGAGGTCATACAGATCTTCACAAAATTGTTCTTTAGGTTGCAGTATGTACTTCTTCTAATTCATCACAGGTCCGAGCCTTTCAAAGATTAACCCAATCAACAAAATTTCTCGACCTCCGGCTTCCTTCTTTCCTATTAGACCTTCGGCTTCCTTCCTTCCCACTCGACCTTCGACTTCCTCTATTTCTTTAAGTTCACGAGTTGTGAACTGTTACTTCTTCTCTATATTCAATCACTCGAGATCCATCCTTACGGTGAAAAGTTTATCCTGTGTTTATATATGTTCCACCAAAAAGACACGTCTATTGGAGGGAGGCTAATTTGTGCATGAGGTGGCACATTAAAAATATATTGAAGGACCTTTTGTTAATATTCAATTAATTATAGCATAGCCTTGTTATATACAGATATCGCATCATAAGAGAGCCTATACCCATATTGAAGGTCCCACATGCCACGTCATTCCTTTAATCCCACAATCACAACTTTCATGATAATCGCAGGTTCAAGTGTGCACATGCTCTGTCTTCCGATATCAAAATCACTCATATTCACATATCACCCCGTAGAGGATGTGATATTTAATAAATTGTTTTAATCACGTCGTTGGGTCCACCACCTTATCGCAATCGTAATTTCATAAAACTCTCGCAATCACAACTTTATGAAAATCCACATTAATAGAGGTCCCCACACGCCACGTCATAGTTTTAATCGCAATCGCAACTTTTAGAGGTTTACACATAACATAGTCGATTCCCCGATGAAGCAGACGCGATATAATATTAAACAATTGTTAATAAATCCGTCGCGTCTGTTGGGTTTATCGCAATCAGTGGTCTGTCGGGTTTATTGTAATCAGTGGTTTGGGGTCCACGCTCTTATCGCAATCGGCGGTGTGACATCGTTTAAGACTTCGCGATATGACAATTTCAATGGGCGGATGCAATGTTTCTTTAAGGTGAATTGTTATGGTCCCGTGGCTCCACAATATTATCGCAATCAGAGGATTTGAAGTGACATCCCCTTAAGACTTGCGATATGAATGTTCTGATACAACAGATAAGATATTTCTTTAGGGCGTGTTGTAATGGAACAGTCAAGTCCATAACTCATATCACGATCGGAGTTTTTAATGTGACGAGCCTTCATTGAAACTTGCGATGTGGTGGATGCAATGTTGTATTAAAAACTATTTCGATAGTCTATCAGGTCCGCAACCTATGTCGCAATCGGAATTTCTAGCAGCGACACATAATAAAACTTTATGTTTTGCGATTATGTTACAGATGCGATATCATATTGAGTCATATTATAGTGGTATCGTCAGGTCCGCAGTAATAAAGTCGCCGATATAATATATTGCTGATATGTTAACTCCGATGCGCTTGTGGACTTCTATTAAAAGGTTTCCACAGTTTGTTTCTTATATTGGGTTCTTAGATCCTCTGATAACATTGTTTATGCTCCTCCGCCAATGTGTTCCTCTTTGCTTCTCGATGGCTTCCAATGACCTCTTCCTCTTACTCTTTGGCTTCATGATGGCTTCCGATAAACTACTTCTTGGGTCTACTGCTTTTATTCTGTCTATATGTATGTATTTAATCCACTTGAGTCCTCCATCTCATCGTATCATCATATATCAAACTTTCATCACTATGAGCATTATGATCAATGGGCATCAATAGGCAACATCATGTATCAAAAAAATTTCCATCACAAACACCACTATATTGACATCAATGACAACCTAGAATAACAATCTCCCCCTTTCTCATTGATGGCAATATTCTTCTTCTCTCCCCCTTTGACATCAATGGAAAAGAAGTGCACAAGGACTACACGTGTCGAACTGTTCTTCTTGTCAAATTGCTCCCCCTGTCATGGTGCTCTTCTTATTGCTCAAGATAGAAGGATTGTTGTATGTATTATGTTATCTCCATAGTCAAATTTAAGAGGTCTTCATAATCTGAAACAAGAGAAAAAGCCACTAAAATTGTCTTTCTCACTGTCTTTCTTCAAATCCGAGTTCCTTTTTATTTTTGTGCTTCTCCTTAAGTCACTGCCATTCAATATTTTAACATTATTGCATTCAAATGAAATGGTGAGAGATTATGCCTCATTGTTGCTATTTCCCAAAGTGACCAGCATTAAACTAAGCTTATATTCGATTGCGCAACATTATTCTTTCTATAGTACTTTTGATGAGCTATTTTTCCTTGTGTTCTAGTAAAATTTTCTGCAAATTATTTCTACTAGCGGATTTTGATATCCAATTTGTGACTGGTTTTTGAATTCTTTTTACTAATTGGCAGCTTTTTGCAATGCTTCAATTTTGTTAGATGCTGCCAACTGCACTTGCTTCAAGCTCCATTCCAAGATGTATCTGTTTGTTTGAATATTGCCTCTATATGTGTCCATAATTACTTGTTCTCACATTAGATCCCTAGGTTGAAATATTCAACTTTTGTAATAACGACAACATAGTTATTCGCCTTATTAGCATTGGATGGCTTTTTCTCTTGCTCCAATTTCTACTTAGAGATCAAGTGGAAAACATCTTTAACAACAATCCATTGGATAGATAAGAGATCATGTTCTTTCAATCGAGTGTTCCTGAGAAATGATCTATCAAAGAATGATTGTTAATATATCTCATCAAGGATTTCATAAGGACCCTTTCACGGATAGCTTCTACAATAATGATCAAGAACCACAAGCTCCCCCTAACCGTATGTATGGTGTCTTTTTGTTAGAATCCCATCATCAAACACTCGAAATATCAAGGATATCTTCATCAAGTCAACAACATGTGTTGTTGGCTAGAGAGTTTAGGACATTTTTGGATTGTATTTGCTTTCTTCTCCATACTTGTGTAACTTTCTTCCCTAGTGTGGTTCTGGCTTGTGTAGGAGCCCAAGTTAAGTTACAATCACGTGCCATATGACCAATGTTATGACACTTGAAGCATTCTATGTTGTTCATGAATAAGAATTCATGATTTCTTCCTGAAGAATTGCTTCTCGGAGATTGTCGGGGACCATAATTTCTATCTTTGTGATATGCCCTACAATATTTTCCATGTGTTCAACGTTCGTAAAAGAATAACAATAACCAAGAAATATACTTTGGTACTTGGGAGAAGAAGGTTTCCTTGATTTACTTCTGAAGTCTTTATGCCTTGAGATCCTTTGATTATAACCATTGTTTCTTGCATCCTTGACATCATATAAATTTCTTCTTGGAACGGGACTTCCTTCATTGTTGCCTTGACTCTTACCCTTGCCTTTGCTGGAACTGGGAGCATTAATATTTCTTTCTGGCTTCCTCACATCCTTGTTGTTTGAAGCATTATCGTTCTTGCTTGAGGATTCTCCTTCATAGCCAAGACCTGATTTATCAAATGGGGATCTTTGATGCCTGAGCATGTCATCCAAGGCTTGGGAGCTCTTCAAAAATTTGTCCATCCCTTCAACCTTTTTTCTGAGGCAGACAATCTCTTCTTCCAATCTTTCGAAATCATTGTTCTTCTTAGCAAGTTGTTTCTCAATCTCTTCCTTGATACAAGTTGCTTCATTTGCTTCTATTTTAAGAGAGATGATATTTGATTTCATTATGAAGATTTCTTCATTTTCTTTAGCTAGACTGCTCTCCATTTCTTCCATGATCCTTGTAGATTTACGTGTTTCAGCCTTGAGAAGGTTGAGGTTGGATTTTAGTTTGAATATTTATTCATCCTTTGCTTTTAGTTGGCATGTCATGGTGTTTGTCTCCTTTTCTACTTCATCAACATGTCCTTCTATGATTACCAATGCTTCCAATGTTTTCTCTGCTCCTTGTCCTAGCTTTCTTGCTTCTTCTAGTTGAGAGTTAAGAGAGGAGACCTCTTCCTTGTATTGACCAATCTTTGCTTCAAGTTTGTTCCAGCTTTTATGTCTTTGTTCAAGGTGGCTTGACAATGTATCCTCTTGTTTCTTTGCCTTATCCAATTGATTTGTCATGGATATGACTTCTTCATGACGCTTTCTTTCATTTTGATGAAACTCCTCCTTAATCTTGGCAAGCTCTTCATCTCTTTCTTGCACTTGAATCTTGACAAGGTCAGCTTCCTTCCTTGTTTGGTCTTGGTCACCAACTAGAGCTTTCTTCTTAAGTTCTTTGTTTTCCCTTTTCAAACTGATAATTTCTTCCATGGCAACCATAAGTTTAGTGAGGAGATCTTCTTCGAAATATTTTTAATTCTCTTCATCTTCTAGATCTTCTTTGTCCTTGATGTCATCATTCTTATTTTCAGCTTCCATGGTAGGTTCTAGATTTCCTTCTTTCTTTCCATCACCTTCTTGATTAGTGATCATGGTCAATGCTCCTTTTGAGTGAAGGTCATGAAGTTTGTCCCATATACCCTTTGTTGACAAACACTTTTCTAAATTTCCCTTTATAGAATTTGGTAACCCATTCAAGATTGTCTTCCTTGCTTTTCCATTGTACTCCTTGGATTCTTCATCCATCATGATATCAACAATAACTGATTTCCAAATTTCAATGCCTTGAGTCTTTAAGAAGTTCCTCATTCTTGCATCCCATATATCAAAGTTTCCATTGAACCATGGAGCCTTTACAAATTGATTTATTTCAACTTCGGTGGTTGAGGGAGACACATCTTTAGGAGGATTGGAGACTTTCTTCCTTGGCTTTTCCATTTGTGTTCTAATTGATCAACCTTCAAGTTGTTAAGATTTAAGTGAAGGCACTGGCTCTGATACCAATTGTTGGAAATACTGAGAGGGGGGGTGAATCAATATTTCTTTTCAATTGTTACTTTTACCAATTAAATCAATTATATTTAGAACACAAAATGAACAATAGGAATAAATGTTTTTATTAATATAATATTTACAATAAATCATGTACAATACATATAGGGCTCCAACACATTGCCAAGCACTGACTTGGTCTTTTGTGAGGCTCCAACCTCTAGGGCACCAACCTTGTCTTGTCAAGGCACCAACCTTGTCTTGTCAAGGCACCAACCCCAAGGGCTCCGACCCTATAGTTTTTCTTTTTCAAGAAATGTTTTGATTGTATTATGTTGATCTCAAAATCTTATTTCCTTTGTTTTGTCAATCTACAGCTTCACTGCTACATCAATGACAACCTATCTTCATATGAAGGAGTCTTCACAATTCTTCATATTGCCCAAACAGAGTCTACAGAGTTACCTCATGATGATTTCAAATAGCCATCATGATCTCCAATAATGTCTCCAAGATCTGTTGATACTTAACAAGATATCTTTGATAAGTTGTGCTAAGCCTTAATGTCTACACAAAAACAATTCTCTGTTTTTTTCAACTTTCTGTTCTTATTGTCGTGGTAATTGCTTCAGAAGCAACTGTCGTGGTATCTTACTTTCAAGTAACAAACTCACAAATACTTCAACGCTAATGTTCCCTTCAAATTATGACTGATGAAATCTTGCTTTGTTGGTTCGAGGTCATACAAATCTTCACAAAACTATTCTTCAGGTTGTAGTATGTACTTCTAATTCATCACAGGTCCGACCCTTTCAAATATTAACCTAGTCAACATAATTTCTAGACCTTCAGCTTCCTTCTTTCCTTAGAACACAATCTTTTGGATTAATCACATTGTAAGGATTGGGTCGACGTTTCAAACCAACTAATGTGGTTCATCCTCAGGACAAGGTGAGAAGTCAGATGATCTGAGAGAATAAATAGCATGGATGCATCAATGTTCAGTGTTAGTCGTATAGAATTAATCCGAAAGACTGTTTTCTAAATTATGGATCACAAAAGTCTTAGATCTAACATTCCTTCTTTCCTGCTGGAACTTCGGCTTCCTTCCTTCCCACTTGACGTTCGGTTTCCTCTATTTCTTTAAGTTCACGAGTTGTGAATGGTCACTTCTTCTCTATATTCAATCGCCTGAGATCCATCCTTAAGGTGAAATGTTTAACCTGTATTTAGATATGTTCCACCAAAAAGACACGTCTATTGGAGGGAGGTCGGCTTGTGCATGAGGTGGCACATTAAAAATATATCGGAGGGCCTTTTGCTAATATTCAATTAATTACAACATAGTCTTGTTATATACGGAAATCGCATCATAAGAGAGGCTATACCCATATTGGAGGTCCCACATGCCATGTCATTCCTTTAATACCGCAATCGCAACTTTCATGATAATCAGAGATTCAAGTGTGCACATGCTTTGTCTTCCGATATCAAAATCATTGATATTCACATATCACCACGTAGCGAATGCGATATTTAATAAACTGTTTTAATCGCATCGTTGGGTCCACCACCTTATCACAATCATAATTTCATAAGACTCTCGCAATCACAACTTTATGAAAATCCACATTAATAGAGGTCCCCACATGCCACGTCATGGTTTTAATCGCAATCGCAACTTTCAGAGGTTTACACATAACATAGTTGATTCCCCGACGAAGCAGATGCGATATAATATTAAACAGTCGTTAATAAATCCATCGGGTCCGTTGGGTTTATTGTAATCGGCGGTCCGAGGTCCATGCCCTTATCACAATCGGCAGTGTAACATCCTTTAAGACTTTGTGATATGACAATTCCGATGGGTGGATGGGATATTTCTTTAAGTTGAATTGTAATGGTCCTACGGGTCCGCAATATTATCACAATCGGAGGATTTGATGTGACATCCCCTCAAGACTTGTGATATGAACGTTCCGATACAGCGGATGCGATATTTCTTTAGGGTGTGTTGTAATGGAACAATCGGGTCTATAACTCATATAGCGATCGAAGTTTTTAATGTGACAAACCTTCATTGAAACTTGAAATGTGGCGGATGTGGTGTTATACTAAAAATTGTTTCGATAGTCTGTACAGTCCGCTACATATGTCGCAATCGGAATTTCAAGCAGTGACACATAATAAAACTTTATGGTTTGCGATTATGCGACGAATGCAATATCATATTGAGTCATATTATAGTGGTGTCATCAGGTCCGCAGTAATAAAGTCGTTGATCTGTTAACTTCGATGCACTTGTGGAATTTTGTTAAAAGGTTTCCACGATTTGTTTCTTAGTCTGGGTTCTTAGCTCCTCCGATAACATTGTTTATTCCCCTCCGCCGTTGTGTTCCTCTTTTCTTCTCGATGGCTTCCAATGTCCTCTTCCTCTTACTCTTTGGCTTCATGATGGCTTCCAATAAACTTCTTCTTGGGTCTACTGCTTTTATTTTGTCTGTATATATGTATTTAATCCACTTGGGTCCTCCATCTCATCATATCATCATATATCAAACTTTCATCACTATGAGCATTATGATCAATGGGCATCAATAGGCAACATAATGTATCAAATAGTTTTCCATTACAAACACTACTATATTGACATTAACGACAACCTAGATTAGAAAAAATTCAGTCCTTATATTAGTGACATGCTTGCGTAGATACCCAAACTTTCTTCAAGCTTTATTGAGCTACAATTTCAAACTCATCTGTCAATGCAAGATATATCATTGTACAATAAGGACTTACTTGATTTTGTCAATTACTTTTACAAGTTCCCCATTTCATAGTTGAACATGTCAAAATAGTTTATATGCTACATCAATAACTAGCGTCAAATGATCCTTTAAGGATTTGTAAGGCAACATTGATACAATCTTCTAATTTATTTTCATTCTCCAGAGCATACTAGGTATCAAAAGATTCAAAATATTTATAATACAAGTCTTTGACACGAACTCTTCCAACCAGATTTATAATACAAGTCTTTGGAACAAGCTCTTCTTAGTATTAAGAAGATCAATGACTACTCTCACTGGACTTCATGAAAGTCATGAGTATTTCTTCATCAGTGTGTATCTTCATCACTTTAATCGTAGCATTTTAATATGCCACAGACTTTTGGCCTTTGATTGATTGTGTCATTTCATGGAATTTGACCTTAAACAAGAGATTGACCCTCTTCACTCATTTCCTGAGGAACTTCAAATTCCTCTAACCAAATCTTAGGTGTGATAGGGAATTGTTTAGCATAGAATAGAACTTGTTTCTTTTAGATAAGGCTTCGGCGGTTCCTACCTTTTGCACAAATTATCTACAGAGATCAATCTACAACCTGATGCCAAATCAATCTATAGGCTTGAAGGTAAGTGTGCATTGAATCAAACTTCCTTTTGCAAAGATCATCTTCGTATTTTAGAGATAAAATATGGGCATATGCCATGACTAGGGCTTCTCGACTTCAAGTCAAAGGTTGTAGCAAAAATAAAAATAAAGACTAGCTTGTTCATTCTCCTGACATCTCTCGAATTTCCTGAGATTACTTGAACCTTATAACATGCGTTGAGATTCGGATAGAGGTTGATATGAGGTCACTTTGTCCTTCAAGTACATATCCATATTGAAATTTAAACTACGACACCTTCCATAATAGATTTAAAATATGGTTTTGTCCTTCATTTGAAAAGTGTTCTTGAACTAAGGAAAATGACTTTACCTTCAAGGTTTCTCTTTCACCATAACTCAACTCTAATACCATGTTGAAAATCTAAGGCATCCTCTAAAATAATAATTACTTCTTATGATATCCATTAGATTAATTATTTTCTTATGATATTTTCAATCATAAAGAAATTACACAGAGGAGCTCAATAGTGAAATAAAAAATGTTATAAGGATCATAAAGAGACAGCCACACAATAACACAACATTTGACCCTGGGAAAACCTACACGAGCAAAAACCCAACAATCCTTTCCTTAGAGAATCAATTCGACAAGAGAGATATCAAAGTAAAGATGATGGACCACTAACCAGCATGGATGACAAGCTCAACCTCTCACCAAGAAACCAAGACAACCCTCACAAAACTATCCACAAAGTATCCTTGAATAACTTGGTCAAGATCTAAAATAGGTCTACTCCAAAGGTTTGAAATTTTGCCTCTAACTTAGCCACAAAAGATTGGTCATGACCACAGATGAACCATCGAAATTTTGGACTTTGCTTCAAAACAATAGCACAAAAACTCGCACTAATCTCAACCTCTTGTGCTTGCTTGAGAGAGGGCAGAAAGAGCAGCTGTTATGAAACCGACTCACAAAAAGATAGAAAAGATAGATCAACGACTTCAAAATCAGCCTCTTTGAGGGGGCAACCTCCTTTACATTACACAAATGAACAGTTCTTGGATGATACAAATGACAAAACCTCATTTCTATATATAGGAGTCTAAGGGGTCACAATATAATCAAAGCCGACATAACAATAATAATATAAGGGCCCAACAATAACAATAGAGGGATTCTATAGGGCACAGTAATAACAATATGGGGACAATAGGGGCACAACAATATTAATAAAGGATACAACTACAATATTAATGGGGTAATCACTAGTATTATAGGGACCTAACATGCCCTTCTCCTTCAAAAAAGTGTTGTCCTCAACGCTTGAGTAGTTCTGGATGCTTCAGTATAACATTCTCATCCTCCCATGTGGAATCTTCAGCGGATAAGTTCTTCCACTTTATAAGATACTCTAAAATTGATTGATTTCGTAGTTGTCGAGTTCTTGTTTCTGTGACTGCTTCTGGTTCCAATATAAATTTTCCTTCCTCGTCCAGTTCTGGCAATATTGTTTGAACTGGGAGCTTATCGCCTATAACCTTCTTTAAACATGAAACATGGAAAACTGGGTGCAATCGAGAAGCTGCAGGAAGCTCCAATTTGTATGCCATAGTACCAATCTTTTGCAACACCTTGTATGGAACATAATACTTTGGTGATAATTTATTATCCTTCTTAGCTTGCTTGAGGGACATTTGTTTACATGGTTGTAGCCATAGGAATACCTAGTCACCTACATCAAAACTTCTTTCGCTACGATATTGATCTACCTATTGTTTCATTCTATTTTGCACCAAATTGAAGTTATCCTTTAAGAGTTGGAGAACTTGTTGTTGATGCTCATTGTGATCTTCCACTTCTTGAACCTTAGAATTTTCTCTTAAATATGATGTGATGGATGGTGAATGATATCCATAAAGTGCCATAAATGGGGTCATTTTTGCTGCAATATGGAAGGAAGTGTTATACCACCATTCAGCTAGAGGCAACCATTTCATCATTGTGTTTGTTTATCAGAGACAAAGCAACGAAGATATCCTTCCAAACATTTGTTTACTATCTCAGTTTGCCCATCAGATTCAGGATGATAAGATGAGTTATGAGTTGACTAAGTACCAAGACGAGAAAATAATTATCTCCAAAAATTTCCAGTGAAAATTGGATCTCGATGGCTTACAATAATCTTTGGGTTTCCATGTAGCTTTTTAATTTTTTCCATAAATGCAGTAGAAACTATACTCGCTTTAAATGGATGAGTTAATGCACAAAAGTTTGCATGCTTGGTAAGTCTGTCAACTACCACCATGATAACACTCTTTCCTTCGGACTTGGGTAAACCTGTGATAAAATTCATTGGAACCTCCTCCCAACGTTGGCTTGGAATGGATAATGGTTGTAATAGACATGGGGTCTTAATTGTTTCCACTTTATTTTGTTGGCAAACCAAACATTCCGCCACAAACTTTTAAATATCTGATTTAAGACCATCCCAAAAAAATTCCTTCTTAACCTTGTGGTAAGTTTTTAAAAATCCTGAGTGCCCTCCTAAGGGAGAAGTGTGCAATTCCATAAGAATCTTTTGTTTGAGTTGGGAATTCTTACCTAGGTATAAGCGATCTTTGTATCATAACGAATCATTTTTCCAGCTAAATGTATCAGATGTACTTGGATCTTGTTGTAGCTTTTGAATGAGTGCCCACACTTCTTTGTCATTCTTCCATTCATCCCTTACTTCGTTTATCCAATCTAGATGGATAATAGAAATGACACAAAGCAATGCTTCCACATCCTCATCCTTTCTTGAGAGTGCATCTGCCACAACATTTTGCACCAAAAGAAAAAAGAAATTTTATGGATGAAATTGAAGTGGATGCCCACCAAAAGGATATATTTTGTGGAAAATGCTATCCCCTTGATGTTTAGGCTCTCCAACCACCAAACCTCTACTTTCCTAGGAATTCACACCAAGCCCTAGTTTCTTAGCTTGGCCTTGAAAGCTTTGAATTAGGAGAGAGAGACAACATGGATAAAAAAATATAGTATGATCACCAACCAATTGGACCAATCCCTTGTCCCTTCAAAGCATGGAATCTAAGATGAAATATATTAGCCAAAAATGTTCCTAACGAGGCCGAAATTTGATGCCCTAGCAACAAAATTTCAAACATTTATTTAAGCAGTGGAAAAATAGTTTTTCATGAGAGAGCTTCTAAACGTTCACCACTAGGACAATTCATTACATGTTATGTATGAGTAATGAATGCAATATTCATCTAGATAGCAATTCAATCAATCAACAAATTAGGGAGAAACTTAGCATGGCCTAGAATCAATTATTCCATACGTTAGACATAGAGAAACAAATTTTCAACAATTGAGTGCACTTACAAAATAACATGCAAGATTTACATCCAGTAGACCAAAGAATATCCAAGATTAGCTCCAAAATTTCAAAATGCATCAAAGATATCTAATTCATCCACAAGAGAGCGAGTTTGAATTCCTCTAGTGAGGCCAAAAATCCAAGAGGTGTGATAATGGGAAGTTCAAATGACAAGTTCTAAATTTATATGAGGCATTTGAATGCCTAACTAGCCTACAAGTCCCTCTAAACATATAATAATGGGAAAGTATAGGTCTAGGTCACAAGTCGACCTAGTATCTTATGTGGTATATCAATAATATGCCACTCATGTGAGTCGAAATAGCTAGAAGGTTGACACCATGCCAGCGTAGGCCTCTTCTAGGAAAATGTTGAGTACAATGAGTGCCTAAACAAGTGTAGATGCCTTCTAAAATCGGCCACCAGTCGGTGGCCCCTGGTGGCCCCTGGATATTTGTCAAAATCATTCTATGGACCCCAATTTTGGCTTTGGGGCACAAAATGGGTCTTATGGGTCTCCAAGTACTGAATATGCTTGACTATGCTCCAATGTTGAGGCCACTGAAGATGGTGCTAGTCCTCCCATGTCTCAAGGTATGAGACAAACCTCATATGGGTCTTGGATCAACTTCTTATAGTACTAGTAAGCCGGTTAAGGGCACAGTGGTCCGAGCGCATCATCCTATATCTGATATAGCGCAAAGTGCAGGAGCTCTATGGGTGTTAAAGGTGCCCATGGATACAAAGGATACTCTACAACTATCCAGAGTCCCATGGCTCTCAACGCATCACCTGTGAGTGTCAATATGTCCCTCTAGAGGACCTGGATCCCAGTTAAGTTGCCCAGACCTATAGATCGAACCATATGTCAATGACACACAATATCCAGTGCTGCAACTTTCACAATTAGGTACATTTAATCATTATTGCATTTAAGTGGACCAAACTTGAAAGAAATGGGAAAATTGACACTTCATACAAGGCTTCTCTTCCAAAATTGGGACCTTAGTCACGTAATGGTGTTACCTCCCTAGGTAGGAGTGGTAAATAAACAATCCTATTAGGTGTTTTCAACCCCCAAGGGGAAGTGACATGTCCTTGGTCCACCCCGTTGTAATTTCTTTTTCTTTATGCAATTATCTGTTAAATTGCATAGATTTCTAAAAAAAGTGAACTTAATTTTCTTTATGCACTTTGAAATAAATCACGCTAGATTAAATGTCGCTTTAGATTTTATTATAGCACGAACAAATAGTATTTAAATAATTATTTTTTATTTAAATAAAGATTGTCACTGAAACAATTAAAGTTTTCGCAACTTCAGACGCTCTGGATTAATCCCGCTCATATCAACGACTATTAAATGATTGCGGGAAACCCCGCACTCCCGACGGTTAATGAAAGGGGGGAGTCTGCAAAACAGTATTCGATTTACCACCTGTGATTATGTGTCAGCTTCCCAGTGATTGCAGGACACCCCCCCTGTCTACCACTTACCACAATTGCCCCCCTTGCAAACTACTTTCGTCCTCCGCCAACGCTCCCACTACTTTAGCTCACCACCAAACATTCTGCCAAAGTACCATCGCTACACTTCCCTGATAATTTAATATTTCAACCGACGAATTATTAAAGCCTCTCCCGCCAACGTTCTAGCTATTAATTGTAGTTGCGCCAATAATGATTATTGCAATAAAATCATTGAAACCCGGTTATAAATTTAAATCACTTCTACCAAGCTATTGATCTTTCCTCTGCCATTCTTAGCTAGAGCATTCTGTGACACCAAATTGACAAATTGAAGCAATTACCATTGCTACCAGCCGCAAATTCATTGGGTTTTTTTTTAATCATCCTTTGTTCTTTCATTTTCCAAAACGGCAAGTCAGAAAGGAAAATCCAAGGTAATTTTCGAAAACCTAATTCACCCCCTGTACCCAATTTAGGTGAAATTCCCCTTGTTGATACCCAATTTAAGATTACAAAAACACAGTGTGAATTTGACCTTTATGAACTCCATAATCGGGCATTTCAAAATTTTGAAAATGTCAGTGATGAATTTTACTTTTGGGAGTCCATGTTGCCCCAATTTTGTTTCCCTCAAACCCATCACTTCCTCGAACTCATCACCTAGTGCGAAAGACGATATTTACTAAGTCAAAGGGCTATAGTTGCCCAAAACAATGAAATTTTGTTTTTTGTAGCACCAGAGTCAATTTGTCCAGCTTTGCAGATAAACCCTCAGAGTTCTCTTCATCCTTTTTCAGTTGACGCCTTCATGGAAATTTATCAAAAACTTACCTTTTAGTAGCAGCCCATATTTTCGAGTCCTTTCTTCCTAAAAATTCTCAATGACCTCGAACAAATCCACCATACTCTTCTACCATCTTTCCAAAAAATTCTAGACATGTTGCTTCCATGGTTTGTTGTCTTTTAGGATACCAAAATGATCAATGGGTGGATGAAGTCATTTTAGGATTCCTCTACGTATTTTCATCTAGAAAAAAGCCCTCGGTTTTCTTTAATTTTATTCAGTTTTTATCAGATGTTATCCACAAACAATTTCTAAATTTCAACGTTGAGGGGTATTTCAAACATCAGTCAATCTTGGTAAATCTATTCCTTCATCACCAGTCAGAAATATTCATAATTCCATTGCAAAATTTGGATTCACAGGGAAGGCCACAATCAATTATCCATAGGACCTCATTGGTCAAAAAAAAATGAAAGGAGTATTCTTCTTAGCAATGATGCAATTCCCAGGGTATGTATTGAAATCAAAAGGATTTTACACCTCAGTGAGCAATCAAAAGTAGGAGATTGGTATCTTTACCAAAATTTTACAGAAATCTGAGTTTATGGTTGTGAATTGTCTCCATACACGCTGTAAGTTTTTGTGCCTATGAGAATTTATTAGGCAGAGGATGAACATGGATGAAATTCATTTTTTGTCTAGGAAGCAAAAAGTTCAATTTAAGTTAAAGGCACAAGTGGGTCCATTTATAGTTAATACAATATCAGTAGAAAAATAAGTTGACAATTTATTGAAACAGATGAAATTTAAGTTGAGTTTCAACCGACCTTATGAACCTTTGGGAATACTTTCATCTATTAGAGTTGAACAGAAGTCAGCACCTTATACTCATATATCTAAACCAGAAATTGAGTAGTATGCAAATCAAGAGATATGGGAGGAAAGCACCTTGTAGGAGATGAAGGAGCAAATTCCAATCAGACAGCGCTTGAGACCCCAAGGTTGAAAAAAAAAGAATTGAAAAGACCCAGTGAGAGTATGTCTCCTACAGGTTCAAGTCATAGACGAGTGAGATTTAAAGTTTTCAAAAGGAGGAAAACAATGAATGTAGAAGAAGAGTCATTAGAGGTCGAAAATCCATAGGAACTTGCTACAGTGGTACTATCAAGCGAGCATGTGTATTCTCTACAAGACGTTGAAGAAACAGTTCTAGATTCCCCTGCTTCTCCTTCTTCAGATCAACAAATTATTTTTGCAAGATTTAGATAAATGAAGAAGAAGAATGAAGCATTGAAGACTTCTACATATTCTGAGTTTGGAAATAGTCTTCCACTACTCAAACTAGATTGTTATCTACACTTGACCCTTACAAAGGGCAGTTTCAATTAGCATTCCTTGAGCCAAAGGTTCTAGTTCCTAAAAGTGCAGAGGACTACAAGACTTTTGTATTTTCTTTTGACACAAAGAAAATTCATCCAATAAATCAAATTGATCTTCACAAGCAAGTTGGTGAGATGATTTATTCCTCATTAACAAGCTCTTCCATGACAACATCAAAATCACAGGCTTCCTTAAACAATATTCTTTCATAGTTCAAGCTAGAAAAGATGTCTTCCCTAGCTAAAGATACCAGAATTAAAGCGTTAGAAGATTTGGTAATAAATTAGGATTAAATCTTAATGGTGTTAATGTTTCCGAAGAGATCATCAATAATAGGAATGCAGACATTCAAGCACTCAGAAAGCAGCTAAAATTACCAACAACAGAACATCCCCAAACTTAGTAAGTGGGGCAACTAGAGAGAAAAAGTTGAAAATGATAGTTGAACAGAATATTCAAATTCAAAAAATGGAGAAAGATATGGAAAATATCTTGAAAGAGAAGGAACAAAAAATCAGTGCAAGAACTTCTCCAATGCAAATAGAATTAACCAGTGAAGAAGCCACTGAAAATTTATCAAAGGCCATGGGAGATCTATCCTTAAGAAATGTGGTAATAGAGAAATTGAAAGCATCCCTACAAAGAATGGAAGAAAATAAAATTATGACAGATAATGCATATATTTTGGAGGTGCAAAATAATTTCAAGCTAATTAAACAACTTGAAAAATACATGGATGAGTCAATCATTGCATAGACATTATCTGAAGCAAAGGAGAAAATCTAGATAGATATTAATTCAACCATTTCAAAGATGTGGCCATCCACTGAGATAATTTTTGAACTGGAGCAGCTGGTACAGAAAGCAAAGGCAGTGATAACAAAAATTAAAGAAAAATTGGATCATAAACCAGGTGAAGCAAAAAGGATTATTAAAGTGTTGAAGTCAAAAACCAAAGATTAGCTTGAAGAGCTGGGAATCGAAGATAGGATAGACACAGTTCTAGAGGTCAGAAAGGTATTGACAAAAAGGAACTTAATGTTGCAGTTGGAAAATAAATGTCAAAACTTGGAAGCTTAAATTAAAAAGTTCCAAAGAAAATTTTCTATCCTCCAGCCAAAAGGACTTCCATCTTTAAGGGATTCTAGTGGCCAACTGATTCCACTTGAGAATTACCAGTACAAATTAAATGACATATCATCAAATAAGTTAAGATTTGCTAAGGTAAAGGGAATCATAATTGGTAAAGCTTTTATAGATGGTTTAGAATATGACTTGTTTATCATGCGTGAAGTCCATCGCTTATTCATTACCAAGCCAACTTTTGAGAAGTATACACATGTCGATGAAGCTTACAGGAAGGTGATTAAACTTTCATGTCCATCTGATGACAAATGGGATAAGCTCCTTGAACTTCTGGAGTGAACTAAATGCATAATTTCGGGCAACAACACAAAAAAGCAGGAACAATATGCAATTTTTCAAGTGTCAGTACAGCAAAGACAAGAGCACAAAGAACATATACAGAATTCAAGGGAGTAGTTGCAAATAACATCGTCGAATAGTGTGTTGATTTTCCAGAATCAAATTCAAATTTCTGTTTTTAAATTATATTAATTAGATATATCCAAATTATTTTGGATAAGACTTTATTTTTTGTAAAGTATTGTATTAAATTAGATATTTTTGAATTACACTCTATATATACATTGTAATTCGAAGTAAGGAGGGTTGAACCTTTGTGATAGCTAAGAAAACACCGTTGTACTTCTCTGGAAGTTTTTGAAGATAATCAAAGGATTATGACTTCAGTTTTAACAAAAATCTTGTTCATGTGAGTTTTTTTGGTGTTTTCATTTTTGTTTTTCATCATATGTTCAAGGTAACATAGGAGTTAAGGCAAGGGTAAGTTAAATATTAACTTCCCTAATAGCGTTCATTGCAAAGTTATCATCATCACTGAGACTAGCTAATTGAATAAGTTGTTTAAATTAGTGCCTCTGCATCATTTAATTGTAGCTTTTTTCCGTCTCTTAAATGTTTAGCATTGGCTATAGATGTTTCTCTACACACATCTACTATATCTGATTGATTAAGTATTCAGAATGGATGTTTAATTATCATATATCTTCTCCTTTCCTCTGTCAAAATCAATTGAAGGATTATATGCTGTTAGGAGTGAAAATCAACACTTTAATAATCTCAAAAGCTTTTAGGTTGTAAAAGTGTTAATGGTTTGATTCATTAGTCATCAAATTAATTGAAATCCCTTACTTAGATGCTTTGGCACAATTCTCGAGCCTAGAACTGCCTCCAAAGATACAATACACCCTTCAAGCGATAGGTTCCATATGAATAATGATGGAACATATGGAGAAAGACTTCATGGCCAAGGACCATGGTCAAAGCGGCCAGCTATGATGGACGCTCCACAACCTTGGTGTATAGATGTGAGGACGAAGCAATTGTGGATGCATGAGTTACCTCGGCCTTTGTTTTTCCACCCCTCTAAATGCCTTTTACTATTTCTTGATTCTTCTTTGTATTACTACTCGTAGCTCAAGGAATGAGAGGTTGCTTTGTATGACGTATAGTAGTTACTACCCGCTTTAGGATGGGGAAATTCATCACCCATCATGGGTTGGGACATGCAAGGGTTCTTTGTCTTCTATGAGATAGGGTAACATTGGCCCAAGAACTAGGTGATGGCCATATGAGTGAGGTAGAGCTCATGCTTGGATTTTCCCAGCGTGCTAATTTGTAAGTCTCGACCATCTTTTGCATTTTGATTTTTCTTTTCTTGTTTTGGCCATCATATGCTCTTTCTATTTATTTTAGCTACATCAACCTCTTGGGGAAAATTTCCAGGCCCGACAAGGATGTGTTGAGCGTCAAATCCCAATGGACTAGTGGTCATTTGAACCCAAAGAATGGAGGTGGAATAGGGACTTGTAATGTAAGATGGAAAGTGGTAAGTATGAAATAGGGGAAGATGGGGATACACTATCTCAATCATGGTTTCCCAAGTAGTGCCCCTCCTATGCCTGTTGGGCCATTAGGGGAGGTCCCACTAGATTAGGATTGAAAATTAACCCCCCATTTAAGGTGAGGGAAAAAGACCATGGCCAAGACCCTTCTTTCTTCCAAGTTACCTCATAATCCATGTCAAAACGCCCAAATACAAACAAGCATAAGCACCCGACTGCAAAATGAATGAAGTACCTTTTGATCAAAAGCCCACCTTCCAACATGTGCTCTCGCCGGATGGGCGAGGAAACATAAGACTGATGCAGGTGGCAGAGATATGTATGGCATGTTGTCATCAGCTACTAGTGGCTCTCAAGGGTTATTGGCTGCTAGCTGGAAGAGATGAATAGGTGAAAAGTTTCTCCTAAGGGTCGCCCATTTTTGGTGGGTAACAAGCACGTTATCAATGAGGAGGACATCATCCATAAGTTCAAATCTAATTGAGTCCCTTGAGTTTACCAATCACTATTGTGGTTGGGGCTTGAGTTGTTCTCCATCCAAATATTCCTTGGAAGTGGGGGTTATTCCACAAGGTTTTCCTTGGGAAAAAAATATATTAAAAAAAAGCTCTTTTGAAATAAGAATTGAATTTAAACTCGATTCCATGGTCATCGACGTTATTAGGGATAATAACCATGATACTTGTTACCGATTGAATCAGCAATGTTGCTAAGCTCCTGGTAACCTACTGGATAGGCGCACATTGTGTAGGGACACACGGTCACTGCGTCCCAAGATCTGCTATCTAGGCCCAACATCACCTAAGCAACTAAGGTGCAAAACTAGTGCCTTACGCGGTCAATTGGGTGGAAGTGTTCTTGTTGTATCTCGTACCTAGTTGTAAATTCATCACTTTAGTGCTAGAATTCTACAAAGAAAATATCAATGGCCAAGATTCAGATTCAATATGGCATATAATATGTGGATTTTTGTCTACAAAAAAAATACTAACCAAATATATTGTTGTTATTCAATTTAAGCACCTAGTTAGGAAGATATGGCTCAAAACAGTTTGTTGTCATGTATAAATGACTATAAAACCTGTGCAAATCATTAGAACAACAATTTGAACTAATTAGCACAACTGCCCTATAAGTGCCTATGCACTTCAAGAGGGTTAGTCTAGGGAGTGGATAGGTTATAGGTTTAATGTAGAAACATTATGGGGCCTCCCCTCTACCAAAATATGTCTGAAATTTCAAATTTCAATTTTTTGTGTTAATATTAATTGTGTTTATATGCCCAAAAACTTCCATATTTAGAGTTTATAGTAAAAACCAACTAAAAAATAAAAGGACACAACTTTAAATAGCAAAAAATATGATTTTGGATTCAATTTAGGGTTTTAGAACAAGTTCCATAGTGAAATGACTTACATATAAGCTTGTAGAACTTGTTATGATTGAAACTTGCAGATCTAGTGAGGTACATCCTTGAAAATGTGTATATTTGCATCCCAACTAGCTAGATACAAGTATAAAATATTAAGAAATTGTAACTTGTATCAAATACTAAAATGATCTATCAATAGGCACTTTTGTCGATATTTTAGCTTGCTAATGAGATAAAACTAAAAAAAACCAGCAAACAACAAACCTAAACTAATGCATAAAATAAAAAGGGTTTTTTATTATTTTTTGAGAAGAAGCAATTGTTCTGATGTACTTGTTCCCTTTGAAGTCTCACCTCTTGCTAGAATGTGAAGATATTTTCTACTACAGATCGATTTTATCAAGGGAGTGAAATTGGTCCATGTGAAAGTGACCCTCACTATTACTTAATCCCCCTTGGTGACTTTTGAACTTTCCTAGAAATGGTCTCTTCTTATAGTGGCATCTACAACCTTCATCCTTTGTGTGTGGAAAAATACAAAATCTTGAAGACAAATGAAGCTTCCTCATGAAATATTTCAAGAGCTTCGATTGATCTCACCTGCAAACAAGAAATACAAATGGGGTTTTCCCTAATTGTTTTTATCCATGTAACTATGTAGTTCTTCAATGGAAAAAGACATTAGTCGTAGAATAATTTTGCTTAATAGCAATCAAGATTAGAAATAATATGCTTCCATCACATAGCAAGGAAAAAAAAACAAAAGGAATAGTCATTCCACCAATATACACAAGGGTTTGCAAAAATTTAGCTCTTTGTTTTGTGATAGCACTTGTCTCAAATGATCAAAAACAATTACAAATGAGGAGAGCCTAGCCTTTTATACAAAAATTTCTAATGGCTAGTAAGACTCTCCAAATAAAATATTGATAGTCTTCCCCAATTTGGGACTGAACAATTTTTTTATTTTCTTGAAATTTAGACTTTTGTGATCCATATTGATCATAGTATTGTCTTTCAGATTAATCACATTCTTGAGATTTGGTCGACATTTCGAACCAACTAATGTGGTTCATCCTCAGTGATTAATCCGAAAGACAATACTATTTCTTGAAATTATTAGAAAAATATTTGACAAATCCCCAAAGGGGTTGAATTTGTTGAAGACCCAAGGAAAGCCACAAAATTCCTTTGAAAATGGCTTATTATGGTCGATAGTCAAAGATAGTGACATCCTCCTCATAATGTCTAGATAGCTTGGTCCATTCCAAACTCGACTTCATCCCAAAGAGTTTGTGTAAATTGATAGATGAAATCGACTTGATCCTTTGAAGAAAATTTGTTACAATGGCTAGTATTTTGGTCCTTTTTTCAACTACTCGGTCCAAGGTATGCCTAACAGCTAGTTGAATTTCCTTTTCAACAACTACTTTTGACCCCAACGGTTAAATCAACTTTGACTTGGCATTGAATCTATCTTTGATAATTCGACTTGGGCCCACTGTGGTATGTGAAAATTCATTGCTAAAATCCTATTGCAACAACTGGAAATAATTCTTCTAATTGTTAATCAATTAACAATTTATTTTCTACGGAAAATATCGAATAAATCACACTGGAACCTTCACAAATAAAACTATGGAAAATAATAGCATTCGAAACTGAGAAATATGCTAACACACACATCAAAATTAACACGGTTACTTTTGGACAAGTGTCCTCGAAAAAACCCAATGCGGGAAAATTAGTGCAGCAGTTGAGGATTTTTATTAAGCAACAGTGAAATTCTGAGTACAATCTATGGATGCCCAACTAGCAATCCAAACAACAAGAAAATCTGGCCAAAATTACTAAGGGAATTTCCCTTCCTACACAAGCGAACCTGACACAACTTCGCTTCATAAACTTTTCCTCCTGGACCCCTCACGTTAGCTTCTGCACAGTGCTTACGTAGACCCTTGGACGTCTAGCCTGGAACTACATCTGATCAAGTTGTTCTACCTGGCTCTGCTGAGGAAAATGATTCTTCAGCCTTCTAGAAGACTTTACAGGCCTCTGGAAGTTGAATCCATTTTTCCCACGGTTAAATTGAAATTCCCTCTGAAGTTGATTGCACAGTCCTCTACGTTGCCTCATTGGGAATAACTCGGCCTCTTGCTGCTACCTCTCTGGATCTAGAAAACTTCCTCTGAATCATTGTCCATGCGGATGCCCCTCTCTGTCTCTGCTTCCCTTTTGAATTTCGAACTCTTCCAAAAACTATTGGCTCTCTAGAAAAATCGAACTCTCCAAGGAATCAAACTTTTTGTGGTTCTCACAAGTGTGTTCTCCATCTACACATCCACTTCTTATAATCCTTTGTTGGACCTCCAACTATCAAGATTAAAACTTAATCAAGGGCCTAGATTAATTCCTTGTCGATCTGTGTGAGTTTCTAGATGATTCACACCTTATATCAATTAAATATGATTAATTAAACCTAAACTTAGGAAATAATTAAAAATAGGCTAATAATCTAATTGAGACACTACTAGGTGTAATTTCCAAAAACGATTTTTGGGTTATGGAGAACTCCTGTCTTTTAGCCTCTACACAAAGTTTTGAGACTATAACACCGTCGATGCTATAGAAACTAACACTCCCTCTTAGCAAGGAAGGTGTTCTCTCTAGTGTTGCACACTCTACCATAACACGCTGCCTCTGTGCCACCCTCTTTCACGTTGTTGATGTCTAGCTACTGCCACCAACTACTGCACAACAATGATGTTGCATCTGTGTTGCTCCTGACACTGCCATATTGCTGCCAACCCTGTAGCTGCACTATAACTCCCTCTCAATTGTTGTTGTTGCAACTGCAACTGAGAAGAATCTTAAATATTGAATCAACTATGTTCAGTATGATGCATTTATCTACTAAGACTTGATTGCTACTAGCTACTACACTTTCCACTGAAGAATATGTGTTTTCGCTAACTCTGCACTATTGTCAGCACTGCACTGTGCTCCTCAACACCTGACAGCTACTAGTCTGCAACTATCACCCTGGAATCTAACTGCATCAACTAACGTTGATCCATCTCGCTACTGAATTTTGTGGGCCCTCGTAGCAAGGTAATGATCCATGAGGAGGACACCTCAATGGACCCTACCCATGTTTGCTCTGGGACTACAGCTCTAGATTGCCCCACCTCTATCCTGGAGGTATAGTTGCAAACATCGATAAATATTCCTCCAACCTGGAGGGCAACTTATCAATCTCAACGGACGTTGTTGCCTGATCCTGCTTCTCCTGCGTCTCCTTCTTCCTTTGAGGACATTGAGTACTGTAGTGGCCAAACTCGCCACACCTGAAGCACTTGACCTTAGATAGGTCATTTTTCTTCTTCTCCCCCTACCCCTCATTGGGACCCTTAGATGCTAGAACCACATTTTCTTCTTCCTTCTTACCCTTCACACCCTTGCTACTATTGTCGTTGATGGTACTCTTTACTAGATCCCACCTCAACCCCTCCTGTTGTAGATTAGACCACATCCTGTCCCATTTAGGCAATGTGTTTATGCTCAAGATACTTTGGAAAAACACATGTCAGTCATCTGAGACACTCTTCACTGCCAACCATACAAGCTCTATGGGTTGGGGTGCCTCCCCAACGGTTGATAGTTGATCTCGAACTTTTTGAATCCTGGTGAGGTAGCCATTTATGCTCTCGTCCTTTTGCATCCTTATGCTCCTTAGCTTCTCCTAGAGAAACATCTTTCGTTGCTCAAAAGAACTTTGAAATCCCTCAAAGAGAGCATTCCACATCTCCTTGGTCGTACCTTTGTCTGCCACACGTGAGAGTAGATGATCTCGAACTCCATCCAAAATCATCCACTTCGCCTTTGCCATCTCCTTCCTATACTCCTTGAGCTAATCAACATCCTAAGGTACTGCTACCACATTCTCCACATAGGCTTTCATACCATATTCATCTAGAAGGAAGGACATCCTAGCCTTCTAGATGACATAGTTGGAGGCTCCCTCCAACCTATCATGATCTCTAAGCCCTGATGTGGCCATCTCTAAATTTGATCGAAAATCTCCCTCTTTCACTCTGCTCGGTTGTTGGATCTTCTACATGCACTCCCTCTTGTAGTGAGGAAATCTTCTCACAACTACTGTCAATCTACAACTGAAAAATTAAATATTTAAAATTGAGATCTCCTTAGAGAAATTTTCCCTGTGTTTGTGTTATTTCTTCCACCCAATGCTAATTCTACTTTTGCAAACTCCTGCAAAACCCTCTGCGCACAACCAAAGAATCTGCTCAACGGAAATATGAGTTGTTGTTGCTCCCTCTCCCTGTTGGAATCACTATTCTGGGCAAATCGAACTTTCTGCCACCCTGCAACTAAAAAATCAAACCCTTGCCCAGTAATTCGAATTGCCTGGCTCGATAATGCGCAACACTAGAAAATTTCGGCTTCTTGTTGCCTCTGAATGGTGAAATCTCTTCTTCCATTTCTGAGCTTCCCAACTGATCAAAATCGCTTTGATACCATTTGAAAATTTCACTACTAAAAGCCTATTGCAGCGACTGGAAATAATTCTTCTAATTGTTAATTAATTAACAATTTATTTGCTATGACAAATATCGAATAAATCACACTGCAACCTTCACAAATAAAACTGCGAAAAATAATAGCGCTAGAAACTGAGAAATATGCTAGCACACACATATCAAATTAACACATTTATTTTTGGAAAAATGTCCCTGGAAAAACCCAGTGCAAGAAAACTAGTGCAGCAGCTAAGGGTTTTTATTATTAAGCATCAGTGAAATTCTGAGTACAATCTATGGATGCCCAAATGGCAATCCAAACAGCAAGAAAATCTGGCCAAAATTACTAAGGGAATTTCCTTTCCTCCACAAGCAACCCCGTCACAACTTCACTTCAGAAACTCATCCTCTTGGATCCCTCGCGCTGGCTTTTGCGCAGTGCTTGCACAGACCCTTGGACGTCTAGCCCGGAACTAACTCTGATCAAGTTGTTTTGCCTGTCCCTACTGCGAAAAATGATTCTCCGACCTTCTAGAAGACTTTCCAGGCCTCTAGACACTGAATCGATTTTTCCCACAGCTAAATCGAATTTCCCCCTGAAGCTAACTACGCAATCATCTGCATTGGCTTACTGAGAATAACTCGGCCTCTTGGTGGTGTCTCTCCGGATCTAGAAAACTTCCTCTAGATCACTGTCCCTGCCCCTCTCTGTCTCTGCTTCCCTTCTGAAGCTCGAACTCTTCCGACAACTGTTGGCTCTCTAGAAAAATCAGACTCTCTAAAGAAATCGAACTCTTTGTGGTTCTCACAAGTGTGTTCTCCATCTACCCATCAACTTCTTATAATCCTATGTTGGACCTCCAACGGCCAGGATTAAAACTTAATCAACGGCCCAAATTGATTCCCTGTCGATCCGTGTGAGTTTCTAGATGATTCACACCCTATCTCAATTAATTCTGATTAATTGACCCTTTTTCCTAAGTTTAGACTTAGGAAGTAATTAAAAATAAGCTAATAATCTAGCAGAAATTTCTAGAAATGATTTATGGGTTATGGAGAACTCCTGTGTTTTAGCCTCTCCACAAAGTTTTGAAACTAGAACACCTATGATGCTATAGAAACTAACAAATCTCCAATGTCCTTTGTCGTCCTTGAAAATCTAAAACCTAGGTTTGTTGTACTAGTGTTGATCTATGCTAGGTATGTCTTTGTTTTGCCACATCACCTAGGAAATTACCACATCATCGCCCCATTTCCCACCTCATACTCCCCCTTTGCTGGTTCTCAACATCCTTGAAGATCATTGACTTCTAACACCCAGGTATTCTCTGACTCTTTGATTTGACCACTTTTGACATAATGCATGAAAGATTCTACCCAATGCTCTGCTTGAAAAACCCCTAGAGACATTTCTTGTATTGTTGACCAAGTTTGACCAAGATGTAACTAGCCATCAAATGCTCAAATCGAGAAAATTCCACATGGCATGGAGTCCTCCCATCATGCTCTTCAATTTAAGACTACGTTGACTTTTTAACCACTTGGACTATTTTGCATTGGGAACCACAAACTGCATTGGGAAATGTGAATGTTGTCAGATGAGATTGTTATGTTGTGAAGAAATCATGAGGGAGATTGCACCAAGGCCAAGGTCACCTACAATCTCTATGAGACTCTAACCATGTGGTATGACATAGATGCACCTTAATGGAAGTTCAATTCGCCCATACACTGGTGATCACCTGTACAAAATGCAAGGTCCCATAAAACCATGAGTCCTCGAGAGAATTCCACTAAAATCCATCCGATCCGATTAGGGGCAAGAGTGCTTAGGTGGAATTTTCAAGGGATGGAGCATGATCTGACCAAAACAACTGAATACAAACTTGGACTAACAAGACACAGATCTAGGATGCCTAATATAGGGCCTCCCATGGTTTTTTACATAGATTTTGACTTGCGATCTTGGGCTCACAATGGTGATGAAAGCTGCACCAAAAACATGTATGTACCACTATTGACAAGAGGGGTAACAATGCGATTTGCAAGTAAACAATGATCAACTCACTAAGGAACTTCTCTCCATAAAACTTGATTCAGTGTTTCCATTTGAGGGATTCTCTCCAGTTATGGATACAACTACTACTAGCTCATGCCATTTGACTTCGACCTCTTAAAGTCTCGCAAAGGCAAGGAATCTCTTCAATGAATCATTACAATACATTTTATCTCATTTTATCTCATTTCATTACATTATGGACACTTGGAGCCTCACCAAGGTTGGGAATCTTTCTAATGAATCTTGATCTCTTCAATCTGTTTAGTTCAAAGAGTCATACCATAGCAAAATATCAAACTTCTAAAGACATCTCACCCAACCTTTCATTTATGAATCTAAATTCCCAGGTATCTTTGTTATCAAACATGTGCACAACAAAATCAATCTCCCATAAAATCTCTCCAAGAACAAGAGAGCGGTAGAAGATGAGAAATGCCTACTCAAAATTAACCATCACATATCAATGCATACTTCTATACTGCGTATAAAAAGATATCCTGCAGTGTTAATGTTTGTACATATATATAGATATTGATATTGGGGGATTATTTTTTCTCATTATGCTTGTACATATATACAGATATTGATATTGGGCGATTATTTCTCATTATGCTGATGTTTATGGAAACATATCGTGTGGCAATTAGTTCAGCAAGCTACATAAATAGACATAATCCAGAAGGATTGATAGAGGGAACTACATAGATTCATTTCTTCATAGATAGCTGTAGATTCCATCCTCTGCAGAAAACTGCCTAATCTTGTCAGGCAAAACCTCAAGGAAACCTTGATTGTGTTTAACTTGTTATTAAAATGCATATTTAGATTCTAGCATGTACCCACCCATCATTGCTCAGTAATCTATGGTAAAGGTTTCCCTGAGCTTGTCATAAAGGCACACTTGAGAGCAACTTGACAACTTACTTTTGGGTGTTCATTTAGGATATTGATGACTTTGTTGAAGTTATCTTCATGGGAAGACATTTTTCAATGCTTAAAAGGAAATTTACAACAATGACACTACCAATCTTAATTTTATCTTAGATTCTTAGTCGCTGAAGTTATAGAATGTTTCCGTATACTATGTTTACTAATTTCCACTCTAGATGACTCTGTCCATACCAAAATGGGCACAGCATAGATTTGCATCAGATGAACAGTATTGGAATTACTACCATATGTTCATACTAATTCATTCGTTACCCATCAAGGACCACCACTTATCTACGTACAAACTACATAAACTGACTAATAACTTGGTAGCTTTTTCAAACATCTACATATATGTCTGCAATTGATACAATAAATTTGCTAAATCGTTGATTTTGGGTGAGGTTTCCAAATCTTTCTTTCCAGTCCAACAGAAGTCATTACACTATAAGGAGCACATTCATTATTGAAACATGTGGAGAAACTAACAACTATTTCAATAAGTACCTAAGAAATATAGAATTTCAGAACTACGACTGAAACAAATAGTTGAAAATAACTTTTATTGCCTATCTCCTATGCTGCACGCTGCTGGCATTGTCCAGTCCCTGAACACATTTCGCACTCAGCCGAATCCCCAGCAACATGACTTAAACAATATTTGATTCTGTCTTCAATCACATTCTGCCAGGACAAAAATGAGAAGAAACCAATGAATTGAATAAGTATGCAAGACCACTGAGAACAAGTAATCAGAAATATTTCATTTTTGAAAGACATCTCATACGGCAGACAGTATAGAGTTTTGAATCACATTATCTTCTAATGTACTAATTTCACAAAGATAGGGAAATTTTGCATCACTGGAGGCTAAAGAACTCTCACTTTCATAGAGTAACAAGTAATGAAGTCTCATGTGGGAGACATAACTGAGAGGAGCATGGTGTGTGAGTTAACAGTTGAGGGTGATTAAGTTGGGGAAGGCAGTAGGAGAGGAGGGAATGAGAACTTAATAAATAAGTACATAAATAAATAAAAGGTTTAATTTTAAGCAATGACAATGAAAACTTCATAGAGGAGTACATGAAGCAGAATCGGTTTTAAATACTAAAGTCAAAAAGAAACTAAAAGAAATAGCCAACTAAACATGCTATATTTAGAAACACAAACTCCAAGATTATGTTGAAAAGAGCATAATCATGGACAATTAATTTTGTAGAAATGAAATGTTTCTTGCAATTTCCTCTTTCAAGAAGTATGTTGACTTGATCTAGAATTATTCTGATTTGTTAGAATACCAGGCTCACATGTGTAATAAAGTCACATTGATGACTTAGGCTATAAAAGCAAAGGTTTCAGTTATTATTAGCTTTTAGGGTTTTGTACCAATAACACCTCTGGAACCCTTTAAAGAGGTGAATCTAATTGTATTTAATGCACCGGCTATTCATAATATCAAAAAGTGTTATTGTGTAATCTCTCTAATGTGCTCAGTGATGTAAAGTTGTAAACCTATCTATGGTTTCTAGCTTTTGTAACATGGTATTAAAGCCAATTCGTTATCAACCTACTCAGAGAATCAAGCTGCCAGCAATATGAGATGGCGATCAAAGAAGATAAAAAGCCATTGAATTGAAAAAAAGAAGTGACCATAGCAATTGTTGCTTCTGAGTCAATTGGGAGAAGCAGCTATCATTTTTTAGGTTAGCAACAAAGGGAAAGGATACATCACCAATCTTTCACTAGCTACCATCTCATTGTTGTCAAAGGAGCCATGTGGATGTGTAAGGAGTAGCTGTCAATCCTTTCAGTTGTCATTCTTAACATCCCCTTGTGAAGAATGTGAAGGAGGCACCATGTATAAAAAAGTACTGATATTCGAAGGTGCTGCCAATACAAATGTTCAGACCTTGTAGCTGTAACCACCATTCTTCTCAGATTCAGGCCTGTTCTTCCACTTCTTTCCATCAGATACATACCTGAGCTCTTTTAGATGATGCTCCCATGGTATATCAGCGCTTGTGCTCTACACTTCAGATCATACATGTGCTCACAAACGGTACTTCATGATGATCCTTCTTTCACTTGATATGATTTCATGTGTGGGTTCCTTGCTTAGAAATGGTGTGATGGTTCCTAACTTGTCATGAAAGTAATAAACATTGGATTGAACTAATAACACTTTTTGACTAAGTAATATTTTATTTTTTTTCCACATGTACCATGGGGGGGCATATTTCCCTTATATAAGAGTGTCTTGACTTAGACTAAATTGTATTATTGGTGATTAAGGTGAATAGCCTTCCCCATAGCCTAAACACACCTAACATTTTCCATGATTTCGCTTATATTACCATTCTGATTATAAAAAATATACTATCCTTCTAATATCCCCTACTTAAAAAAAAAAACTTGCAATTTTTTTTTTTTTTTTTGCATACATTTCGTCAAACACTTTGCATGAAAACCCCTTCTATGCTAAACAACTAACCCAGCCAAAATATCATAGCAACCAATTTTATCCAAAATAGTAGATCTGTTTATTAATACCATGATTAAATACCACAAACAAAAGTACCACGGTAGCTGTAAAACCCTTCTAGCACAATAGCAATACAGCCAATGTTTCACAAACAAATTTTATGGCCACAAACTCAGCCAAATGATTTCTAGGAACCTAACACGATTTGACTGGAAAAATAGATGGAGATGACAACACTGAAATGTCCCTTACAAATTGTTGTACATGACTTTGCCGGAACAAAATTATTGAGTTGAATCTCCTTTTGGCCAAAAAGATGAATCTCCTTCTTCGACAACGAAGTCCTGTGAAGAATCTGAGCGATTCCTCCTTCTGATCAGCTAGGGTGGATTTGTTTCACCACCAAAACCGATTCTCATAAGGTTTTAACCTCACTTCCTCCCCCACCCACACACACAAGCTACAAGAGCTCTCAAAATTGACTTGAGAATATAATCAGGCATGCCCAAAGAGTGAGCTCCAATCTCTCTTTTATCATTAGAATACCAAGGGGTATATACCATGGCTCATCAAAATACCATGGGCCTCTCTTTTAAAGCCTTTTTTTCCACTCAATTAAATAATATAGAGTTTATAAATTTTTCCTTGCTTTTTCTCCCATAGTCACTAAATAACATCTTTTTTATTTCATTATTCAATGTCACTCTTACATGTTGCCTTTCACCCAAATGACATTTAAACAATTAAATTAATTGATCCCCTTTTACTAACTATAGCCTGCAGGTATCAAATAGGCTACTGAGTCGTTCACCAAAACTGATCATTTGGGAATGGACATTACAATCTCTGCTTACGTGTGATTTACAAATGTCATCCAGCAAGGTCTCATGAAGACATTAAAGAAAAATCAAAGCAAGCCTAAGTCAAATATAGAGGTATAAACCATAAAAGAAAAAGTGAAAAAAAATGAAGATAGTTCTATACCACTTCATTGAAAAAGGTCCACTCCCTAAAGTCCTATGTGAAAAAACATTTCTAAGAAAAAGGGACTAAGTAAATCAAAGCAACATCTAAAGCCTAAAGGGGGTAAGAGATAAGGTGCTGAAGTTGTAATTCTAAGAAAAATCTCCCTCTCAAAAGGTTTGCGTTAACAAATTCAAGATTCTTGGCTTTAAAAAGCTAGTCGGACCAATTTAGAGACTTTAGATTGTTGATTTGGGGTAGCATCGGATGTGTTCTAAGCCTCAAATTTTGCAGGGAGGGTTGGGCACGTGCATTCCAAAGAATCCAGAAACCGTTTTGGAAATTTCACCCAAAGACGATCATATTAAAATAATTAATATTTTTAATGGGGTTCCTAAGTCTAAACATAGGAAAATTAAAATATTAATGGGTATTAATCTAATTGTGGGTGAATCTTTTAGATAAAAAAAGAGATCAAGTCAAAATGATCTGAGCCTTTGATTAGAAGTTAATATAGGCCGTTGGTTGTCCAACAGGAAGATATAAGAAGGGGCTTGAGGGTCATTTGAAAAACACACCAAGAGAGATCAAGAAATCAATTTTTTGAAGTGAGAAGTTCTCAGGAGGAAAATTTGATTGAGGAGATTTCTTGCAGCAGAGGGGCAGGGATAGCTTTTGGAGAGAGTGATTTTCTTAGCCAAAGAATCATCAGCAGAGAGAGGCAGAGAGTAATCCAGCAGTGGCAGCACTGAGCCAGAGGGGCTGACGCAGATCCACACAGAGGCAGCGCAGAAGCCAATGAGGAGTCTGAAATTTGCAGAGGGAATTCGAGTTTCAAAAACCGGGAGCCGGAGTGTGAGACCGGGAGGTAGACATCGAATCTCTTGGGCAACAAATCGACCAGCCAGAGGAGTGACGCAGTCCCCAGAGAGATTGACGTTGGGTTGACGCAGACACTACGCAAAGGCAGGCAGAAAAGCCGGGGGCAATCAATCTGGGGCTGGATCAGCCAAGATTTCCAATGATAGTGTGAGGTAACCTCACAATTCTTTCTGCTAGTATTTCTCTCTGTAACTGAATAACCCTGTGAGGTATTCAGAGATGTATTCATAATTTGCTATTGCTTAATAATAATAAACCCTCAAAGCTGCTGCACCAGTTTTCCCGAATTGGGTTTTTACAGGGACTTTTGCGCAAAAATAATAGTGTCCTATGTGTTTGTATTTCCTTGCTCAGTTTCTATGTTTCATAATCATATTTAATTTGGTGTAGGCTGCTTTAGTAATTTACTTCAATATTTCAAGAAGAAATCTGAAATAAGTTTGTAATGTAATTTACGATCCAGGTGAAGTAGATTCAGTTGGTTGCAGTAGGATTCCAGCAATTGTTAGATCTAGGAATTTTCACATAGACGTCATTTATATGACTTTGAGTGTCTTTACATAAGGTTCCCCTTTTCCATTCCATAAGATATTCATCACCTTTTACCTATTTCTAACCAAGTATCCAGGAAAAACTTTATGTCCTGGAAATTGACTCATGTAAAGAGGGTAAGGTTGTACCCCTATGGTGAACTTACGCAAATGTATAGAATTAACTTATATTATGAGATTGTTACAATGAATTATCAATGTGATGTACCTAATGACTTGGAATTATCAATGTGATGTACCTAATGACTTGTTTTGAAGCTTGACTCATCATTATAGGTGGGGTGACACACATTGGAATCCATGCACCATTTCTTGGAATCTGTGCATTGTGTCTTGATCTCCATATCCCTGCATCTAGTCATATCAACACGCATTACGATCCATGTCAATGCATTGGGATCCATGGCAACACATTGGTGATGACAAGGAGCCACATGTGTCCACATCAACATCTTGTACACTTGGTCTCACATGAAGTACACATGAGCATGTTATGATGGCTACTACTTCATTTCCTAGCACACATGATAAGCACCCTTGAGCTTCTTTCCAACACTTGGGAGTTATTTTCATGTATTTTTTAGATGATTTCCTACACCCACATGTGTGAACACTCTTGGGCACACTTTCTCTCTCATTCATCCACATGTGTGTTTTTAGACCCTTCTAGAAGGGGAGCATTTGTTGTACTTATCCTTATCCACATGTGTGAAGCTTCCACAAGCTTCTAGAAGGGGTGCACTACATTATCCATTCATTTCACACTTGAGGATGCACATGCATCTTCTTGATTTCTTGGAGTGGTATTGACATCACACATGTTAGTTTGATGACTATTTACTCATTGTGAGGAGGGTGCCCCACCTTGAGGAGTTGGTTATATTTTCTAGTGGTCTTGAGCTCAAGGATTTTACCTAGCACATGGTATGAGCATGTCATTTCATTTTTGCTCATCATATTGGAGTCCTATCTTCCTATATAAGGAGGGCACCTCCTTCATTTGCACTTGTTGGAAATAAAGTGGAGAACATTCTTGCCTATTGTGTTTGTGATTCTAGTTCTGGAGCAATGGTTTAGGGTTTTTCTAAGAGAGAGTAGAGATGTGAACTTCAATGAGGAAAATGGCTATCACTAAGACGTAACAAGCAAGTAATGTATAGATTTGTTTTCTTTGTTATTTTTGTTGATTTCTGGTAGCATCGGATGTGCTCTAAGCCTCAAAATTTGCATGGAGGTTAGGACACATGTATTCCAGAATACCTAAGAAACCGGATTCACTCCCCAGGGCCAACGTGTCGCGAATCCGTCGAATTGGACATGATTCATGTTGATTCGTGTCCGAAAATCAGGACACATTGTGTCCAACTGGGACACGATCATATCTGGATCATGTCCCAATCGGGACACGAATCCAAAAAAAGTGACCCGCACGGCATTAAAAGGCGAGTTTGCTGCTGTTTTTTTCACTTTCACTTGTTTATTTTGCTGTGGATTTGTTGTGGGTGTTTTGGAGCAAGGAGCAAAGGGTGTGGGAGTGTTTTCAAGGAGATTCAAGCAACAGGTAAGTGCATTTTCTCTCTATTTTTTTTGCATTATTACAGCAATTTGCATATGCATTTCTTTTACAAATTTGTGCATTTTTTTTTTTTAGCATTCATGGCTCAATCAAGGGAAGCAGGGAAGGGGCAAAGGAAGGGGAAGAATGTCCCCATTGGAGATGCCCCTGCTCTCCCAATTTCATCAGAGTTTGTTGCACGTAATGTTGAGGCAAGACTTCCTCCTCAATGTAAATATCCCTTGTGGAAATATGTCACAAGAGAGCAAGGGCCACCCAGCAAGGTGAAGGGAGGAGGCAATGTGAGTTGGAAATGCAGCTATTGCCACAATACTTTCACGAACACATATTTCCGTGTGAAAGGTCATTTGTTGGCTTTATCAGGTTGTGGAATTGGAGCTTGTACAAAAGTGTCTTTATCAAAGAGGAAAGAAATGGAGAGAGTCCAATGTTGGTATGGAAAATGTGGCTGTAAAATCAAAAAAAGCCAAGAATGATGGCCCCCTTCCATTCTTGAGGAAAGGCAGCGACAAATTCCCATTTAAGAGTTCTAGTGGGGGACAAGCAGCAAAAAGAAAGGCAATTTCACTTGGTCCAATGGACAAGATTTTTTAGAAGGAGAAACGAGAAGAGCTTGATCTCACCATTGCCTCTTTTTTCTATCAAAACTTCATATCCTTTAATGTTGCATGCTCACCTCTATTTATTGAAATGTGTTGAGCTCTAAGTCAAGGGGCTCCATCAGGGTATGTGCCTCCTGGGTCAGAGAAGCTTAGAACCACATTGTTGACGAAGGCAAAAAAAGAGGTGGAAAAAATGCTTGAGCCGATTAAAGCATCATGGCCAACATCTGGGGTTAGCATTGTTTCTGATGGATAGACAGATCCAGCACGACACCCACTCATTAACTTCATGGTGTCTTCCTTGAATGGCCCAGTTTTTTTGAAGGTTGTGGATGCACTTGGACAATACAAGGATGCACAATATATGGGTGAGTTGTTTATTAAAGTTATTGAAGATATAGGTGTTGATTCTTGTCTGCAAATCATTACAGATAATGCACCTGTTTGCAAGGCTGCTGGCATGATTGTGGAAGCTAAATATCCACAAGTATTTGAACACCTTGCATTGTCCATTCATTGAACTTAGCACTGAAATCTATGGCTTCTGATGTGCTTTGGATTGGTAACATTATTGAGGATGCACGACATATCCGTAACTTTGTACAAAATCATACAAATGCCCTCACTATCTACAAGGAAAACAACAATCTATCATTGTTGAAGATTGCGGATACATGGTTTGCCTCTTCATTCATCATGTTGAAGAGCTTGAGGGAGGTCAAGACCGCTCTTGGGGCCATGGTTATTTCAAAGTTTTGGTCTTTTTGGAGAAAGACAAATCAAGTAGCCTCTAAAAGAGTGAAGGACACAGTGTTAGATGATGCTTGGTGGGAGAGGGTAGATCTACTTATTCAGATCATGGACCCTATCATTTCTTTGCTTTGGTTTGCAGATACAGACCAACCCATCCTACGAGAGGTTTATGAGGGATGGGATTCCATGATTGAGTCTGTGAGGAGCATTGTTTTACAGAGTGAGTGCCCCAAGTATGAGACATCACCAGAGGCCTTCTTCACCACTATACAAGATATTCTTCTCAGCAGATGGGACAAGAATTGCACACCTTTACATTGTTTGGCTCACTTATTGAACCCAAAATACTACAGCCAACGGATACGTGGATTTGAGTGGCTCAAATCATTTGGACTTGCTCTTTGTCTTCTTCTAGAAGTTTCACCCTCAGTTTGATTAATACCCCTTAATTATTTTAATTTCCTAAGTTTAGACTTGGGCAACCATTAAAAATAATTAATTATTTTAATAAAATTGTCTCCAGAGTGAGAGATCATGTAGTGTGTCACATTGTTGGCAAGGATATTGCCTGAAAGATGTGGGAAGCATTGGCTACACTATACAAAGGATCTTTTGAGCAATGGAAGATGTACTTGGAGCAGAAGATGAGATCCACGTAGATGTAGAAGGGGGAACACATTGATCTGTTCCTGACAAGGCTTTAGGAAATCCGAGACTCGTTGGCAGCTGTGAGGTCAACACCTTAGCCTACCGAGATGGTGAGGTTGGCTCTGAATTCAGACTCAGAAGAATGGCAAGTGTTTGTCCAGAGTATCCTAGGCAGAGAGAGATTGTTGGATTGGGAAGGAATGTGGGCTGCTCTTCAGCAGGAAGAGATGAGGAGAGACTTAGTCAAGTGCAAACTTGATAGCAGCAGCAGCAGTGGGACGAAGCCCAAGGAGGAGGAAGAAAAGGCAGCCCTTGCATCCAAGGGGCAGCAGGAGTAGCAAAGGCGGAAGAAGGACGTCTCGAAGATAAAGTGCTTCTGGTGTGGTGAATTTGGTCACTACACTACACAGTGTCCTCTCAAGAAGAAGGGCAAAGACGAGAAGCATGATCTGAAGGTTGCATCCACAAAGATCTCGAAGGAGGAGTTTGCCATGGTTGCCTAGATACCTCCAAGGGAGAGGTGGGGTGATCTAGTACTATAGTTCGAAAGAACTGCAGATGGACAGGATCCTTGAGGAGTCCACCTCTCGGATCAATACCTTGCTACGAGAGCCTAGATCAGAAGTAGCAGGACGGACCAATGTCAGTTGGTGCAAAGGAGTGCTAGAGTGATAGTTGCATTGGCTAGGAGCACCAGAGACTGAGCAGCGCAGAGCAGAGTTGGCAGTAGTGCAGTTGGCACAATGCAGAGTCAGCAACAATGCAGACGCTTCTGAGGGTCAGTGCAGAGACTAGCAACAGTCAGTACTCCAGCAATCGATGCATCATGCTGAACACTTGTTCAGTAATTTTGGATGCTTTTCTGTTGCTGATGCAGTAGCAATAGCAGCAACAGCCGGAGAAGGTTGCAGTGCAGATGCAGTGTTGGTAGTGGCAGTGCCAGCAGCAGCACAGATGCAGAACTTATGAGGGCTACAGTATAGATGCAATGTTCGCAATGGCAGGGTCAGTAGCAGTACAGATGCAGCATTTGCGCAATAGTTGATGGGCAATGATGTCAGACATCAGCAACGTAGAGGAAGATGTTACAGAGTCAGGGTGATGCTTCAACAGGTTGCATTACTAGAGCACACTCATCGCTAAGAGGAAGTGTTGATTTCTGGTAGCATCGGATGTGCTCTAAGCTTCAAAATTTGCAAGGAGGCTAGGGCACATGTATTCTGTTTTGGGAAATTCCACCCGGAGATAGTTTTATTAAAATAATTAATTATTTTTAATGGGTGCCTAAGTCGAAACTTAGGAAATTAAAATAGATAAAGGGCATTAATCAAACTGAGGGTGAAACTTCTGGAAGAAAACGGAGATCGAGTCCAAATGATCTGAGCCCTTGATTAGAATCTATGTTGCAGGAAACGCCTAAAAAGGTGGCGTACCAGTACCGGGGATAGCCCAAAACGGCTTTGAAACGCGGCCGAAATGTTGTACGATACGGTCGGCAGCATTTTGGCCCCGTTTTAGCTGGTATAGGCCGCATTTCGGGCAGCAGAAAGGTGAAGTTAATTTTTTTTTTACTTTTTTTGGCCAGCTCAAGGGGTGAAGAAGGGCGTGGACCCCTTCTAACACCCAAATGCCCAGATTTAGAGCTCTCTCTTTCTGATCTAGATATTTGTGCCAGTGGTGGTGCAAGTGCAACTAGAAGTACTAGTAGAGTTGCCTCTTCTATTGAACAAGTATCTTGTTCTATCTTTGTTGATGATGATGAGGAGGTTATTAGTAATGATATGTTAATGTAGCCATAATTGTCTTTAGCTCATGTTTTAGTTCAGTTTTATCACATATAGCCTCACATATAAAGGTTGATTTTGGAGCCTTGGATGTAAAGCCTCATCTATAAAGGCTAATTTTGGATATTTGCATCATGTAATCATCTGTTGGAGTTAATATAAATTTGGATTTCCTTCTAAAATGCCATTTATATGTCTCATTCTTTATTTTCTTGGAAAATAATGTGTTATTTAATATTTGACTATATATATATATATATGACGTTTCAGTCACGTTTCCATTTTTCGGGGATCGCGTTATGGGTCGTCCCCATTTTGGAAACTTCTAGATGTTTCAGTGTTTCATGTGACTTAGATTAGAATCTAATCTAGGTCGTTGATTACTCAACTAGAGGATTATAAGGACTTCGATGGGCATTTGGAAAATACATCGGAGAGAGATCAAGAGATCGCATTTCTCAGAGGGAAGCGCAGCAGTTGCTAGAGAAGAGATCGAAGTGATTTCTTGCAGTGAGGGTCAGGGATAGTTTCTGGAGGAAGATTTCCTGATCCGAGAATACATCGTAGAGGAGGCAGAGAGAAATCTAGAAGAGGCAGCGCAAAGGCCACACTGGGCAGTGTAGGGCCATGCTGAGGCAACGCAAAGCCTGAGAGGAGATCTGAATTTGTTGGAGAAGTTGAGTTTCAGAGCCAAAAGCCAAGGTGTGAGACTAGGAGGGCAGAAAGTTGAAGTTCCATAGGCAAATCGATCAACTGAAGGAGAGACGCAGTTCCCAGAAGTTGTGACGCAGAGCAGCATAGTGATTGCACAAAAACTAGGCAGAGGCAGCCAAGGGCCAGTCATTCAGCGGCTGGATCAATACTAGATCGCCAGTGATAGTGTGAGGTATATCTCACTCATCTCTATGTTAGTCAGATTCTCTGTATTGGATAGCCAGTAAGGCATCCAAAGATTTTATTCAGAAAATTACTGCTTAATAATACAAAACCTCAGTTGCTGCACCGATTTCCCAGCATTGGGTTTTTCCGGGGACATTTGTCCAAAAATAACGGTGTCATGTGTTGTGTATTTCTTTCTTGCTCAATTTCTTGTTTCCACATTTAATTTAATTGGTGAAGGCTACAGTGTATTAGTTTCGGTATTTGTTGTAGGATGCAGTAAATAATTTGTTCAGTAATTTAACAAATAGAAGATACTTAATCAGTTGCTGTAGTGGAAATTTGGGTCTTCCAAATTTTCACAATTTTTTTGGTAGATCTAAATTAGATTCATCTAGTATTAGAGATAAATATCATATGATTTGATATATCTACTAGAGATCTAGTTTAATTTCCTTGTGATGCCTATGTTTGTTTCTCTAAAGATTAACCTCCCTTTAAAGTGTTGTAAGTTCTATTGTCCTAACTTGATGCTCCTCTATTAATCCTTGATATTGTAGGACTTCAACAACTTGGGTAAAGAAGACATTGCCAAGGGTTTCAAGACCCCATAGTCCAAAGGTAAGGGCCATATTCCTCTTTGTTCTTCAACCATCTCTAAAAAAAACTTTTTTCATATTTTTTAAGACCTCTAGGGTTTCATTCAAGTTTATAATCAGCACTAGATCACTCCACTCAAGCACAAGTTAACCCTTGAATCATCTTTATTAACCTGAGCTGATATATTGCAAGTCGAATTCTCTTTTATTTGGGTTTTTCCAAAGTATCTAGTGGTGCAGATTTAAATTTATTCTTGCCTAAGATTACGCTTAAATGTTGCATCTCATTCACTAAATCAAACAACTTACAAGGATAAGATTTCCATTGCTAAATCTGATTAGGTTTATGCTTTCATTTGCAAACCTCGTGGTGAAAATTGATAAAGGTAATGATAGTATAATGTTTTCACACACACTTGGATGGTCAACGACTTGATGCTAACCTGCACTTTTGGTTAACGTTTTGGCATATTTAATTTCCACATATTTCATAACAGTAAATAGATGCCACATATGATGGAACGCTTTGGTTTTGAAGCAAAACAACTCAGCAAATTCTGTTAGTTTTTTATTTCCCTTTTTTTTCATCTATAGTTGAGGGTTTCAATAAATTCCATTGGTACAAATTTTTTTATAGGATATGGCACTGATTCTAGGTTTTAGGCACACTTATTTGGCACATCTCTAAAGGGTAAGCATCTTATTGTTGGTACATGCATAAACAGACCACTAAACACACTAATCATTTCATGGGTTAACTCACTCTGGTTTGATGATAACTGAACAGTTGCTGATTACATTTTGGACTTGAGACTGGTGACTTCTTAAGGAAGAGTTCATCTTTATTTTTTCTAAACACAGCAGCAATAAATCGTTAAAATAACAGCTGGCACATTTACATTCATAGAAAAAGTTTCATGACAGAATTATTTATGGCTTGCTGTTCTTAAATCTGAGTTTTAATTTTTCTACTTGTTGTCTTAACTAAACACAGTTGGACGCTAGAGCAATATTTGCCAATGGTTTTGACAAAGTTACTGGATTAAATTTGGATATATCTATGATGAAAGCATCAGCCTAATGTCTTTTCACATTTAATGTAATTGCACTTATGGTTGTGTATTTTCTCCATTCGTACCCTTTGGTGATTGCAAAGTTTGGATCATAATTTCCTCATTGCCCTAAACACTTTTGCTTAAGAGGTCTAAATTTTCTTAATTCTGAACAGCAGTCACATCTCTTTGAGTATCATAAGCAGGTGGATGTCTGAATCACTAAGTAGAATACAGTGTGAAATATATAAAACAATTTACTTAATTTTGCACAGGCCCAATGTTAATTTTGTTTGGAATTCGTAGTTAAATTGGGCACCCTACATGATGAATTATTAGCATAGTCAATGGCTTTGGGATTTCACTCTTTGCTGTCATAAATTTTCTTGCATGCATATGCTCATATTGTAGATGGTTAATAGTTAAATTTCACAACAGTAATACTTCATATTTGGCATAGTTGCAAGCACTAACATTCCCTCCATAAGCATTGGTTCAGATTTCACTAAATATATGGGCATTTCACATCTCACAAGGCTAATAAACTATTGGGTTCAGGTTGAGCTTAAGAACCTCATAGCCAGCTCGCATTTCTGCTTCAACATGTGTCCATTCTTTGACTACATCTTGGACTAGCAATGTTGAGTTACTTTGTGAGCTTGGATTCTAAGAAGTTTTCTCACCCTTTACAACATTTGGACTGCATCTTCAAAAGTGAGTTGGTTTGATTGAGAGTTGTCATTCTAAGCTGAGACCCTTTCACTCTGTATCAAACAATTAGGTTTAGGTTGACATAGGGGTTCCCCCTTAGGCTAGTCTTTCCTCAGCCTGAAGAGTGGAGCAAGGCCACCAAAGTAATAGTGGGTGGCTTGCCTGATAGTACTTTTAACCAATGTTTTAAAACTCCGACTCTGGTTCGGAAATGGCCGAGGGCCGGCTCCACTCTGACTCTGACTCCGACTTGGTATCGACTCGGTCGTTTGATTTCAATGACTCGGTCGTTGTAAAAAATACATTAAATATTTATTTTTTTATAAAAAAACATAATTTTAAAGATTTTCATTCATGTTTCCAAACACAAAGCTTTAGAATATAGAGAGAAGACAACATATGATCAAAGTAGACTCATGAATATATCCATTAAAACCAAATGGCACCTAGTGCACTGTCCAATACATACATGAATGATGATATAGAAATCAAAACAAAAACACATAACCAAGGAGGCTAGAAATGGCCTCTACAACAAAAGTAAACTGCAAAACATCACTAGTCACAAGCAATGTTTTAAAACTCCGACTTGGACTCCGACTCGGCCGAGGGTCGACTCCGACTCCGACTCTGACTCGGTATCGACTCGGCCGGCTCGATTTCAATGACTCGGTCGTTGTAAAAAATACATTAAATATTTATTTTTTTATAAAAACACATAATTTTAAAGATTTTCATTCATGTTTCCAAACACACAGCATTAGAATATAGATAGAAGACAACATATGATCAAAGTAGGCTCATGAATATATCCACTATATTAAAATGGCACCCAGTGCACTGTCCAATACATACACGATGATGATATAGAGATCAAAACGAAAACACATAACCAAGGAGGCTAGAAATGGCCTCTATAACAAAAATTTGTTACTTGGGAGCGGGAGCGAAAACGGCAGCGGGAGCAACATTTTTGGAAGCTCCCGGTTTGGGAGCGAATCCCGGAGGAGTTCAACAACCAATGTCACTAACATCAAGGTACATAGAGGGATTGGTGCTCTTGATTGAATACGAGTTCCATACCCTAATACATGACAAAATTCAATGGAAACATTGCATCCCCAATTCTGAAATCCTTGGAAAAACTGATTAAGGTCTGCTGGATTTGAATGAAATCTAAAATTCTACTTTCTCCATATGAAATCCAATGAGGCCGGAACCACTCTCAAACATCCTGAGTCATTTCATGGTAATGTTAAAAATTTAAGTAAAAGGATGAAAATGAAGATTAAGGAGAATGTCACTTTTACTTTAAGAATTTAACATTACCATGAATAGCATAGCCTTAGTACTAAGTAGGGCAATATGATCAAATACTAGAGTTTGGGAGAGGGGATGGACCCCAAAGACCAGCAAACTAATTCATAAACCCCTTTGGAGCAATGTTTTTAAAACCGGAACCGGTGATCGGACCGGTCCACCTAATGAACCGGTTTACCGACCGGAACCGGTCTAACCGGGACTGGTTTGGTCTAAACGAACCGGTTTTAAAAAAATACATTAAATAATTAATTTTTAATGAAGAA
>APFE030004860.1:0-15608 GCA_000404065.3 Pinus taeda
ACAGTCAGTGGTGACACTAATGAACTCCACCAATGCTACTCTAGGTAACTAAATATTTACTCATCAGAAGCTAATGCATATCGATTCTGAGAAAGACCTAGTTGAGATAGAGTGCAGGGACAATGTACTATTTGTTTTAGAGTTTTCTGAGTTTCATTGATAGGTCATGCAACCATGAAGTGATCCTTGAGGGATTGCGCTATTTTTAGAGGCTTTATTTCCATTAAAATACAAGCTATCCTTCATAGGAATTACACATTGGAATAGAGACTTGGAGAGCTTGTGAAGAGGCTAAGCTTTGGAATTGAGTTTGGTTATGAGTTGAAGATTGAATTTGCTGAGTGTTGGGATTGTTGTAGAGAGAACAACCATTGTAATTTCATCTTGATTTCCAGATTGATACAAAACAGATAGTGGGGGGTTTTGAGTTGTGGCTTTCCCCGGATATTTATTGTGTTATGTGCCTTTGATTCTCTTCCTCTATTGATTATTGTTTTCTCGATGTTTATGGGTTTTCGCTGTAAAGAGTAGAAGTAGATTCTTGTCACTTGCTTTAGCAAATTGCATTAGCTTGTGAATCTTCAGGATTTTCTACAATGTTCTTATGTGACAATGAAGTAGCTAATAATGATTTGATATGATATATGTCTGAGAACCTAATATAGTTTGATTTCATGATCTGACAATTTTATGCATGAAAGTATTATGATAGACAGGTTGATGTCTTGAATGACGATGATTGATTTGGCTTTCCATTCAGAGTGAGAAACCCTCCATGAGATCTCAACACCTATTATTATTTGCAAAAAATGAATAAAATACACTTGATTGTTGAGGGAAGGATTCTGGACATGAATAACCATCTGATGTTGTTGAAAAAGTTTTGTCAAGTTCTAATCTAAGAAGAGAATTTTTCTCCTAGTCCAAGCCCCAACCACAGGGAGAAAGGCTTAAGGGTGCGGCTATATGCCTCCCAGCCACATGGAAGAAGGCCTATGGGTGCGGCTAAGCCTCTAGGATTCAAAAATTTGAAATCTTATGAATGAAACTAGGAACACATAAGGAGTATGACAAACCTACATTCATGAAGCACATGATAGAAAGTTTTATGGACAGAAAAATGAATAGTAACATCGACTTGTTGTTTGACTTATTGCAGGGCTCTGAATGAAGGTTGTTTGATAGCATGACCTCTTTAGAAAGTGGGTCTACAAATCAATATGTTATTTGTCTTGATTTGATCATGGAAGCTAGTATATGGCAGTATTTGGTAAAAGGTGCATGGGTTGGACAAAAACTTGGCTTATTGGCTTGACTTAGTATAGATAAGCAGTATTAGAATTTTGACAAGATGATTGACAATTAATAGATATGTTTTGGCTTATGGATTGATTGAATTCATAGTGATAACAAGTTAGGGTTTTGATCATATTTTGAAATGGTGATTTGCCTTGATGTGGTACAACAAGTTGTGATTCAATATGCAGTGATCTCACAATGAATGAATGGAACTTATATGACTTATCCTTAGTGTATACATTTACATCTAGGGACATAAATGATTCATATTATGATTATGAGGAAGGCTTGATAAAGTTTGGCTTGATATTGCTTGGTAAATGACAGTTGTTGACATGACAATAGATAAGGTTGTAACCTACTATTTTGGTGTAAGTTGTACTTGGCACCTAGTCTTAAAAGTTTGACAGTGATATTAGCAGGAACTTTTGCGGCTTTGATTTGACATTTAAGGCTTGATAAGCAGACTTGGTTAATTTGATTGTAGGTTATTGATTTGTTCGAGGCTGAATATATTGTTTTAGTCAGTATTATGTTTGCAGAAAGCATTGTATGGTGTAAAGAAAACTTCCCGAACTTGGTATGTCCACATTGACATTTACCTGGTAAAGCTTACGAGATGTATCAATCTGAACCTCTACGTCAAAGTGGTCAAAGGTATGCCTTTGATTTTTGTTTTATATGTTGATGATCTATTCTTTGCAAGTAATGGACCTCTAATGATCAAAGTAAGAGGGAGTTGGCCTCTGAGATCGAGATGGAAGACCTTAGAATAATGCACTAATTTCTGGGTTTAGAATTTAGGAAAAGGAAATGATGTCGTGAAGTTATTTGGCATGATGGAATGAAAATCCTTTGACACGCCAATGGAATTGAATTTCAAGAAGTAATGCACAGAGATTGTTGAACCTGACTTGGCAACCTATAGTTAAAGCATTGATGTTCCTTGTGAACACCCATTTAGATATATGTTTTGCAGAGAACAACCTGAGTCAATTCATGATTGAGCTGCTTCATACACTGTGTTGCCATCATGCACATTTGCATCAGATGATCAATCTTGGTCTAAGATATACTTCCAAAGATGTATAACTGCATGGATACACTAATGTTGACTGGGATGGAAAACATTATTGATAAGAAGAGCACATTTGGGTATTGTTTTAACATGGGATCTACCATGATATTTTGGATGAGATAGAAGTCCGTAGCTTTAAGCACAACTGAGGTTGAGTACACTGTTGCTAGCATGGCTAGCCGTGGCACAATTTGGTTAAGAAAGCTCTTCTGAGAGTTGTATGAGGAAATTTTGAACACGACAATGATACATTGTAGAGTGGGATCTGATTGGCAAAAAAATGCATATATTGTTGGGACTGAGATATCTTCATGCATTGAGACAATACTGCTATATGAGACAAGCTTAGGCTTGTGGTTGATACCTCCATAAGAGGGAGAAAGGAAAAATAAGGTATCATTTTATGTCATGTATTTGTTCTAACATAATATTTGATTTGATGTCCTGCATGAACAGGGAAACAAAGGATTGTTTCCCTTGGTAATGCATGAAGCAATATGATTGAACTGTTTAAGAAAGTATCAGATATGAGCACGTTTATATGTTTCTGATATATAGAGATCAAGGCTAATCGAGGACAATGAGCTATATCTTCCCACTTTTCTGAGCTCTCAGGGTGAGGAATTGAGTCATAGAGCTCCTTTGGTTGGGGGATCTCTAGACAATAGGGTATCGCCCTTATCTGTCACCCATAGGGTAGAAGACGTATACTCCCCTATCTTGGTCTAGTAGAGTATACCCTACTTGGCATCATACCCACAAGACGGGCTTGTTGGGATTCTCGCTCCCTGTCTGGCCAATGAGTTGAGAAGGCTTGGAGGTGTGTGATCCTTACCTTTGGTAAGTCAGGTACCTCACTTAAGTTGGATTATGATGTAGCGTAATATTCCTTTCCAAGAATATTCCCCAAACCCCAGCAAACTCCAACCAAATACATACAAATGATATAATAACTGGGAAGCTCAAAATGATGAAAATAACAGTGGTACAACATATAATAATGTAAACAGGAAATATAAGCAGATACTCAAGAAACACAGAGAGAAATGCTAAGCCATTTTATTATACTAAGTAATGGACAGAGTAAAAGAGGTAATCAGGAAGATAGCACCTCGACTTGCACAAGGCAAGTGAAGAAATACACCCAGAATAGCAATGAAATGGCCTCTCTCTGAACTGCGTCCAAGTTGCTGGAGAATTGTTGTGCTGCTGCTACTGCTAGAATCAAGTGAGGATTTGGGGCTGCTCCCCTCCTCAGAAAATGCTGAAACTCTGGAATCAGCCTCTACTCAATAAACCCAAAAAGATTTCCTGAAATAGCCGACCACCGAAAATCACCCCCTTGGGGATTTGCGCAGTCCCTCAATGCTCTGCGCTGCCACTGAAGAAAACCCTCCAGAAACTCTGCCTAAAACTATGCCAAAATCCTCCAATATGCAAGAGTTGATCCCCTGCTCAACTACCAGCGCAAATCTTCCACAAACCCTCAATCCAAAACTCTTGCCAGAAGGAACTACGTCATCCCTCTCAAGACTGCACAGTCACCCAATATGCTCAATCCTCCTGCCAAAATGTTGATGAAACTACTGCAAAAATATTGATAGAAATACCTTGCCCGAGCAGGTACTCGAAGTCCTCCGGGGCTAAGGGTGAGATCTCCGAACGGAGACACTCGATGCACTAAACAGTGTTGCAGACTAGCTAAACAACCAGCGTGCTCTAAGTCGAAGTGACTAGCTAAAATGCACATAATCATATGCCAAAATGAAGAGGCTCCCCTAACCTTTATAGCATTGGCCCTTCTCAAACCCTAAATCCCACCTCCTCCAACATAGGCAGCTCTTGCCACGTGCTCCTGTCCATCTGCATAGTCCCTCCAAATGTCTGCGTGGGCCCCCTCCTCTACGTACTTCTATGGGCCCATTAGCTCCCCTTTAAGTTACAACGTTGTGCTACTAGGGAGTGACTTTATTCTAAAAGTGAGTTATGTCACCCTTTACTCACCTTTTTTATTAATAACTAACTATGTAAGGGCAAAATTGAGCAAAATTCGAATATTCCAGTTAGCCATGGCTAATTAAGAATATTACAGTCTCCCCCGGCAAAATGTTGCTTGTCCTCAAGCAACTGAAGTGATGGATGGTGCAAAATTTTCTCAATCTCCCAAGTGGCATCCTCATCCGGTAAATTCTTCCACCTCACCAAGAATTCCCGGACCGTCCTGCTCCGCAACTGCCTCTCCCTGGTATCAATAATAGCCTTTTGCTGCAACACCAAATGCCCCTCATCATCCATGGGTGGGAGCTCATCTATCACTGTCACCTGTTGCCCCAATGCCTTCTTCAGGCATGATACATGAAAAACATTATGAATCTTGCTGCCTTGGAGCAACTCCAACTCATATGCAACCTGTCCAATCCTGCGTATCACCCTGTATGGCCCATAAAAGTGGGGCTTGAGCTTCTCAACCCCCTTCTGCTTCAGTGACGACTGTCGGTATGGCTGTAATCGTAGGTAGACCATATCCCCTACCTCAAACTGTCTCTCCACCCGACCCCTGTCATCATATAGCTTTTGTTGGTTCTGCGTTGTAGCCATGTTATCCTTGAGAGCTCGGAGAATATCCTGACTCTCTTGGATCCAAATCTTGGCTCTCAGAGCCTTGCTATGATAAAGGATGATATCCATACAAAGCATAGAATGGTGACATACCAATGGACATGTGATGTGTAGTGTTGTAGTAGTACTCCCCCAGATGCAGCCACTTCAACCATGCTCTCTGTTGCCCACTGACATAGTTACGCAAGTAGCCTTCCAGCCACTTGTTAACTATCTCTGTCTGCCCGTCTGTCTGTGGGTGATAGATGGCACTCGGTGTCAACTCCGTCCCCACCAACCAGAAAAGCTCCTACCAAAACCCGCCCATGAAACGGCTGTCCCTGTCACTGACGATGGTCTTAGAAAGACCATGTAGCCTGAAGACCTCTCTAAAGAACAACTTGGCCACCTGTGTTGTTGTGTAGTGTGCGGATATGGCAAAGAAGTGTGCGTACTTTGTCAGTCGATCAACGACGACAAAGATACAATCCTTGCCCTATACCATGGGCAACCCTGTGATGAAGTCCATCAAAATACACTCCCATTTCCCCTCCGGAATGGGAAGAGGCTGCAATAAACCCGTGGGATGGCTCATCTCCCACTTGTTCCTCTGGCAAACGTCGCACTCCCGAATATGTTGGAGTACATAATCCTTGAGGCCCTTCCATGAGAACCTCTCTCTGATGGCTCTATAGGTTTTGGTAAACCCCTGATGGCCGGCCAATGGTATGCCTGGAGTATCTTCTTCTTGAGCTGAGATCCCTCAATCAAGAAAATCCGGTCCCTGTAATAGATCATCTCATCGACCACCCTGTACCTGTCATCCGCCCCCTGCCCATCCAAAACCTCACATGCAAATCTATCCTTGGAGTACTCTACTAAGAATCGAGCCCTCCAGTCTGTGTCCAAGCTCATAAGAGACAATGTGGCTAGTCTACGTGAAAGAGCATCTACTATCACATTGTTCTTACCCTTGACATACTCAATGTCAAAGTCATATGCTTGGATCTTACTGATCCACTTCTGCTGCCTCTCCTATAACTGCTTCTGCTCCAAAAAGAACCTGAGGCTGTTGTGATCAGTCCTCACCCTGAACCTGTTACCCACTAAACACTGCCGGAATTTGGCCTATGCATGCATAATGGCCAGCATCTCCTTGTCGTATATGGAATACAACCTCTTGTGCGGAAGGAGCTTCCAGCTCTCAAAAGTTATAGGGTGACCTTCCTGCATCAAAATCCCGTCGACCCCCTCTCCCGACGCATCACACTCCAAAACAAATGGCTGCGTAAAATCTAGCAAAGCAAGCACTGGGTAGCTGCTCATAACCTCCTTGAGCCTATGAAAGGCTCATTGTGCTGTATCCGTCCAATTGAATGCCCCCTTCCTCAACAGATCTGTCAGGGGTGCAACAAGCTGTGAGAAACTCCTAACAAATTTCCAGTAGTAAGTACAAATGCCAATGAATCCCCGAAGTTCCATCACGTTCCTCGGCTCTGGCCATTCTTTGATGGTCCTAATCTTCTCCTCGTGGACACTCACTCCGTCCACCCCTATGATGTGTCCCAAGTACAACATCTCCGTCAACCCAAACTCACACTTGGAAAGCTTGGCATAGAACTGTTGCTCCTGCAAGATACGCAACATTGTCTCAATGTGTTGGAGATGTTCCTCCCAAGTCCTGTTGTACATGAGGATATCATCAAAGAACACCAACACAAACTTCCTCAAGTGACTGCAGAAGATGTGATTCATGCAGGACTGAAATGTAGCGGGGGCGTTGGTTAGCCCAAAGGGCATCACCAAGAACTCAAACTGCCCATAATGACACCTGAAGGCGGTCTTGGGAATGTCCTGCTCCCTCACGTGAATTTGATGGTACCCAAATCTCAAATCAATCTTTGAGAAGAACCGTGCTCCTCTCAACTCATGCATCAACTCGTCGATCCTGGGTATGGGGTACCTGTTCTTCAGTGTCTTCTTATTCAGGGCCATGTAGGCAATGCATATTCTCAATGTGTCGTCCTTCTTCTTCACCAACACCACGAAAGAACCAAAAGGACTCATGCTCGACCGAATGTGCCCAAGAGCCAGCAACTCCTAAATGGCCCACTCAATCTCATCCCGATAGGCCTTGGAATGCCTATAAGGGGTAGTAATCACTGCCTGTATGCCCTGCTCAAGCTCGATGGTGTGCTCAAACCCCCGGTCCGGTGGCTGTCCCAACAGAATCTCCCCAAACACTATGTCATACTGGTCAAGGATGGACTGTATCTCTGGATGTACCGTCTGCCCTGTAGTCCCTGCCTCTGATGCGCGCAGCTCCACTGCCCACTCTACGTCTCCCTTCCGGAAGATTGCCTCCATCCGATGAGCCGAAACAGTCTGAGGCAGATATGTGTGTTGTTCTCGTATCTTCTCATGCCTCCCTGTCTTCTCATCATCCCACTCCATCTCTAGGGTCTTCCAATCTGTCGTGACCTTCCCTAGAGTGATAAGCCACTAAACACCCAGTATCATGTTGGTCTCCGGAATATCGACCACGAAAAAGTGGTCAGTGAATGTGTAGGTGCCCATCGTCACTGATAGCTCTGGAACATAACGAGCACACATCATGGTCTGATCTCTTGGGACCAAAACTAAAAACCCATCGAAGCTCTTTGTCTGTATACCTCTCCGCTCAACCATCTGTGCATCAATGAAGCTGTGGATTGCCCCACTTTCAACCAAAACTGATACTCGCTGGCCACGTACTGTCCCCCGTATGCGCAGCGTCAAATACTTGGGAACTCCTCGCAATGCTGCAAGGGCCCCTCCGGTAGGTGCAAAAGCTGCCCCACCTGCTGCTGGCAGTGGAGGTGGCAAAGGACCCTACACAGCATGACTATCTCCTGCCTCCACATCATCCTCCTCATCCTCTTCCCCGTTGCTCTCGGAGAAAACATCAATAAAATGTGCCTTGCCAGCAGCACATCTATGTCTCGATGCCCATGGCTCCTCGGGGTAAAGCATAATCGTTTCTTCTTCAACTCCCTCCTAGCATCATCGTAAATCTATGCTCGTCCTAGATTCCCCTTTGGAGGCGGAATCCTCACATCCTTCCCCTTAGGCTGGAAAGCCTGTCTCTTAGGGTAAGGCGTCCGGGTCCTGGGTAAGACATCCTGTAAGTCCTGGGTCCTGCTAATAGCATCCTGGAGTTTGGCTGGCCTAGTGGATCGAACTAAACCCCGAAGTGGTTCTGCTAACCCCTCAACGCACATGTAGATCCTCCATGCCGTAGATAGATCTGGCACCATCACTGAAACCCTCAAGAAGTCTGCAATGTAAGTCTCTGAACTCCTAGTCTGTTTGAGCCTCGTCAACTCAACAAAGTGTTACTCTGGATCCCTCCGATCAAACCTCTCTATCAATCTCCTGGTGCACTCGGCATATGTCGTCACTGTGGAGTGTCCGAGTGTAACCATCCCATGAAACCACCAATCCTGGGCCTCACCATCCAAATGTAACGTCGCCACTTTGATGGCCTTTGCCTCCGACATTTGGTTAAGCTGGAAGTAAATGTCCAGCTTCTCCACCCAAGACTTTGTCGAACTGTTTGATGAACCATCAAACGTAGGCAAGTGAAATCTACTAGCTGCACAGTGGGTGTCACCATCATGATAATGTCGGTACCCTCTATGATGGTCGCAGGGTCTACTATCCCGCTGGAGCTGAACAAAGTCTCTGAATGAGAGGGCTTCCCTAAATTCCTGCCCATAGGCCTGGTACTCTACAAAATAATCGCCCATATGACCGGGCTCTGCCTCCTACTGGGGTCCGACCCTCGTGTCTGCTCCTAAGAAAGTGGACATGGTAGAGCGTGTAGGGGCATGCAAGGCCACCTGCTGAGTAGTATCATGCTGCTCTGGCAAATGGTGGGATGCACCAGATCCCTCACCAACCTGGAAAACCCATGGGCTCTCACGCTGTCTAGCCCCTACTGTCGTGAATCTATGCCCCATCACCTAAATCTGCCTCGACAGATCTTGCACTGATTTGAGGAGCATATCCGAAAATCTCTTCCCGTCCTCGTCTACCATCGAATCCTTCTGCTCTGCGTCCACCACAGGCTCCTCCTGTTCTGTGTCCTCTATCCGAACACAGTCTCCCTCTCCATAGGTGTTCTCCAACCTACACTCAATGTCTTTGTATCTCCTACCTCTATAACAGATGTAAGGTTTCTCCCTCGGTATCATAGACTACTAGCTCCACAGGCTGAGCCAGATCTATGCTCTGATACCACTGTAATATTCCTTTCCAGGAATATTCCCCAAACCCCAGCAAACTCCAACCAAACACGTACAAATGATATAATAACTGGGAAGCTCAAAATGATGAAAATAACAATGGTACAACATATAATAATGTAAACACCAAATATAAGCAGATACTCAAGAAACACAGAGAGAAATGCTAAGCCTTTTTATTATACTGAGTAATGGACAGAGTACAAGAGGTGATCAGGAAGATAGCACCTCGACTTGCACAAGGCAAGTGAAGAAATACACCCAAAATAACAATGAAATGGCCTCTCTCTGAACTGCGTCCAAGTTGCTCGAGAACTATTGTGTTGCTGCTACTACTGGAATCAAGTGAGGATTTGGGGCTGCTCCCCTTCTCAGAAAATGATGAAACTCTGGAATCAACCTCTACTCAATAAACCCAGAAAAAACCCAGAAATCTTTCCTGAAATAGCCGACCCCCGAAAATCATCCCCTTGGAGATTTGCGCAATCCCTTAATGCTCTGCACTGCCACTAACGAAAACCCTCCAGAACTCTGCCTGAAACTCTGCCAAAATCCTCCAATATGCAAGGGTTGATCCCCTGCTCAACTCCCAACTCAAATCCTCCACAAACCCTCAATCCAAAACTCCTTCCAGAAGGAACTGCGTCATCCCTCTCAAAACTGCACAGTCATCCAAGATGCTCAATCCTCCTGCCAAAATGCTAATGAAACTACTGCAAAAATACTAATGGAAATACCTTGCCTGAGCAGGCACTCGAAGTCCCCCGGGGCTAAGGGTGAGATCTCCGAACGGAAACACTCGATGCACTAAACAGTGTTGCAGACCAGCTAAACAGCCAGCATGCTCTAAGTCGAAGTGACTAGCTCAAATGCACAAAATCGTATGCCAAAATGAAGAGGCTCCCCTCACCTTTATAATGTTGGCCCTTCTCAAACCCTAAGGCCCACCTCCTCCAACGTAGCCAGCTCTTGCCACATGCTCCTGTCCATCTGCGCAGTCCCTCCAAGTGTCTACCTGGGCCCCCTCCTCTACGTGGTTCCATGGCCCCCTTCGCTCCCCTTTAAGTTACAACATTGTGCTACTAGGGAGTGACTTTATTCTAAAAGTGAGTTATGTCACCTTTTACTCACCTTTTTTATTCATAACTAACTATAGAAGGCAAAATTGAGCAAAATTCGAATATTCCAATTAGCCATGGCTAATTAGGAATATTACAATAAGCCCTTGATACTATCGCTATTATTCGGGTTCAACTGCCATTGGTTCATTGGGATTTGGTTCTCTCTTACCTACATATTTGAGTAGGGCCAAAAAACATTGCCCTGGAGATTGATGCAACTAAAATATGGAAATGCATAATATCGCCACAATGAAAGAAAATAACATCAAAATGCAAAAGATGGTCAAGACATAATTTAGCGCATGGGCAAAATCCAAGCATGATCTCTACCCTGCTATTAGCCATCATCAAAAGGAACTTGATGCTCCATCTCATCAAAAGGAACCCTTGCATGTCCCAACCCTAATTAGTGACAAACCACCACATCTTAAGGGGTAACTTAAATGCTATATTAAAAAATCAAGCCTTGACCCTTGAGCTATGCACCAAAACACAAATCATTATAAAAAAAGGTAAAAGGTGCACCAATGGGGTGGGAAAAGCAGGACAAGCAAGGTAACTCATGCATCCATGATTGCTCCCTCCATCACATCTATAAACTCAAGATGTGGACTCTCATTGGTTGGTCGCCTGACCATGGCACTTGGCCATGAATGTTCTTCCTTTCCATTGTCACTTATTTACACCAATGCCTATTGATTGAATGGCTAACCTTAGAAATGCCACCTCCTAGTTTGAATTACTAATATGCCCTAAACGCTTCAATATGGTCCACTTAGATGCATTTATGATCTTAGTCTCTAATGAGTAGTTGCTTTCACTTGACTTTAAGTTGATTTTGACAGGTTATCCAAAGCATTAGAGGTCTTGATGGCACCCCACCCCACATAATTCCTAGGCCATATCCTACATTCTAGAGAGCATGATGACATAACAGATGCAATGTTTCCCACTTTTGGCTGAGTGTTAGGCCTTTTGATGACTTGCAACTAATTTGCATCCCAGGGCAGCCCAAGGAGCTAGAACATTGGGCTTCTCTTGCCTAGCATGCATGGTCTTTGGTGATGTACCGATGGAAAAAACATGCCCCCAAGTTGGCCTTCACTCTACTTGATGGGCATGCCACGATCTAGGGCTCAAAGGAGGATGGTTATTCTTGATATGATTGAGGATGTCTTGTTGCACCCAATGGAGCCCTAACGCTAGAGATACGAGGCACCACATTTCTCACTTGAAACCCATGGCGATGATGTCTGGCACGCATAGTTGGATTTTCGAACCTTAGAGCTGCTTTGATGTGTGATTTGGGGATTTCCCTGAGATGGAGGAAGATCATGATGCTTGAAGACATCTTTGAGCCTTGTCTTTGCCTTGATGGAGCATTTTGATCCCTAAAACAATATGAAGTCTCACCTTTTTAGGTCTATGTCACACACTTTTATGCTTATCTTGGAATATTGTGTTATAAAGCTAGTGCGTTGGCTTGTAAACCAATTTTACTTTTGTCCACTGAAAAATCAAACTTGCGTAGGGGCTTTTAATTAGAAATTAGAAGAACTAGACCTCATATAAATAGAGAATCACCTTTTTCATTTTGTTTTTATTTGATTCCTAAGGATAAATAATTAAATTATTCAAGTGACTTAGAATATAATCTCAATTGAGAATTAGGATTTAATTCTAGCCATTGATCACTTAGAAGATTAGGGTTAGTGACTTTGTCTTAACGAAATTATTAAATAAGCCTAAGGGAAAGGTGAAGACACAACAATTGTTGAGGAAGCAGTTTTATTAAGAGAAAGAGGTTAATTTAGACTGAAGAGAAGTAAGACAAGGAATTCCAGAAGAAATTTCAAGGGAATCCAAGTTGAGGGCAGAGAGAGGCCAAGTCAGATGAATAGGAGGGCCAAAATATACAGAGGCCAAATTTCTCAAGTGCACAAGGGTCATACGAGGGAAAAGAGAGGAGCCAAATTGTTGGTAAGGGAGGCTTAATTTTCTTGAGGTTAGGGTTTCTTTAGTGGTGAAATTTCCACTGCCCCATTTTTCATTTATCCCAATAATTGTAATTTTCTATGTATTCTTTATGGGCTTAAGCCCAACTTTTGGGGAGAAAATTAATATGAAGGAAGATTGTGTTAGGAACAAATTTGATGTTGTAGTGTGATTGATTTCCCTAGTTTACTTCCGGTGCATTTTATTTTCTAGGTTACTATACCATCATGTTTATTTTATCAACAATTTCAGAAATATTTAACATAAATATTTTCTGCGTTTTTAATAAATTTTTAAAGTAAAGAAAATCAAATCTGTGATATAATAATTTAGCACCCTTCCCTTTATATAAAATAGGTAAGGGAGGAAAACATAAAACATGAACTAAGTCCATACAAGTAACCAACAAGGAATTCCATCTCGTCCTGAATGTACCTGTGCAAGCAGCCGCGGTACTTGAGAACCAAATGCTTCTCATAATCCTTGATAACCAACTTCGTGTGGAGGGTATGAAAAAATTGGTAAACCCCGACACATCTTGGTCCCTTCCCTGTCGCAGCGTTGTCCACTTTATGTATTTATCCTCATAGCTCCTTACAAGGTTGTACTGCTCCTTTATGGCATCCCAGAACGAGTTCCAAGTGGGTGCAGTTGAAAACAATGAGTTCGTACTTTCATCCTTCTGCTCACAGTAGGTTTCCCACTAGTCCTTGATGTGGGGGGCTGCTTTGAGAAGTGAAAAATTGATCTTTTCCCGGCTGGAAAAATCATGAACGGAAAAATATCCTTCTAGCAAATTTAACCATTTATCTACAACTTCTACATCTATCTGACCCTCAATTATGGGAATGTCAAAGTTAACTTGTACCTTAAAGGGTGTGGCGCTTCCAGAGTAGCTGCACGAAGTAGATGCGTCGCCCTTGGGTAGCCGTTGAAGGATCTAGGCAAAGTTGTCCATCATCGCGTTCCTTTGTCGCTCGAGAGCTTCTTCGAGCAAGATTTTGATAGGATCTCCTGCCCCCTCGTCTTTCTTTTCATCTGCCATGGGAGGCCGTCGGGATTTGAAAGGCTGGTCTTATAAAGGTTCGACCAGTTCAAGCCCTAACTCCTTATATCCCGACCTCGTTGGGTACATGCAAAGAAAAACAGATAAAGAGCAGACCGCTCTGATACTAATGATCCAGATTTAAACAAGAAAACAACAAATTACAGATATAACCATAAATACAAAGATGCAGTACAAATAGCAATTCATTTCATTAATATCAAATACTGAAATGTGCTTACAAACAGAATCGAAATAACACTAGCTCGGGTGATGGTAGCTTATCTTTGAGAAGAGATGTGGCGGCTACATGCCTCTGAACTGTGTTATAATGAGGCTCGAAGGCCTATTTATTGTTGAGAAACAATGTAAAACCCTAAACATTCAAAAACCTAACCCTAGGAGATGAAGCGCCAAACTATGGGCCCCGTTTGCGTAAATCAGTACATCAACTTCCTAGGGTTGTAACTTTGGCATACGAACTCTGTTTGACGCGCACAATACCTCGTTAGAAAGATATATTCGAGTACAACTTTTGAGCGAGCAACATCGTTCGATGACCCATGTTGCTCTCGGTTTTCCCAAAAAATGTCGTTCATAACCTCAAAACAGCTCCGGAAGTTCAGTTCCCGAAAAACTGCCAAAAATAGTAAATTGTCTTACAAATAAGGAAACTGAAAACCTAAAAGAAACAATGGTGGGGGTCCAAGTGGAATATGTGGGTGGCCACCAATCCACCTGGATCACTCCAAAACAGAAGATTACAATCCATGGATCCCCACAGCCATTCAAAGATTGCTCATGGTTCAGTTATGGGACGAGGAGGATACACATGATCCATCATGCCTAGTCGATGCCAGATCTACACCATACACTTGGGAGATGATCCAGGACTTCCACTATGATGTGGCATCATCCTAGCCCTTGAGGTCAGCCTAAAGGTATCTTCGATTTGTTTGGAGACCCATGAGGACACTTGTGTGTCCCCATATGTTATTTGGAGCACCATAGGTTATTACAAGGGGCCAACCCCTTGCCCATAACTGCTTTTGAGCGTCCTTCTCTTCATTATGGCACCAATGCACCTCATTAGTCCTCTTAGAGGGCCCTACGACATGCATAGATTATTATTTGACCTCTTGAGAGGCTTATCTTTTCATTTATGAGCTAGTTTGGTGCGCTTGTCACCAAACGTTGTATTATTAGAACATTATTTTATTTTTAAGGCTTATGTAAGCCAAGGAGGATAATTCGAACTCCTAAGTTGTGTATAAATACAAGTGAGGTGAGATCATTTCTCATCATCACTTTGGATTAGATCTCTCTCTTCTTTAGAGAATTTCGCACTTTTTTCTAGAGGATGAATTGGAGCTTTTATGGATGAATTTTGATGTATGGTTGTTGATCTATCTTCTCTTGGAGCTTCTCTACTGTCATTTGTAAATGGTTGGATATACTCTACTGCATGTAACCATGAAATTTTGATGTTATTCTTGTTACTTTTTGTCATATATGTTGGACTGGGATTTTAGTTGTTTTCGGGCTTATTGTTGCATGCAGTTTTTGCTTAATATTGTGGAATTATCTGTATTATAAAATTTTATCCATGTATGGGCCATCTAGTGTGAGCGAAATATCTTAGGGAAAAAATTTCACCTTGATAAGCAATTCCTCTTGTGCATTTGAAGCATAAAAGCTGCAAGAATTCTTTCACTTGACCTAGAGGGTTTGTGAAGTAAGTTTGCAGCCTCCTTGATTCGGAACCAAGAAATATTACACATAATCAACATAGACTCCATTCTCCTAAGGATTAAGGCACTGTTCTACCAAGGTGGTCACCAAAACTCTTCTTCTTTCACCTTTTCCCAAGTCTAGTCCCATTGGGGTGCAAAGGGCATCAATTTCCTGACAAGTTAGCCACTAAACAAATTCGATCTCCTAGGGTCTACTACGCTAAACTTTGCTCTAGCCCTCCTCCAAATTTGAAGACATCCCGACGGTGGAGTTGGGAGAAACGCCAAGCCCTAGCTCCGACACCAAAACTTGCCCGACCATCCCCAAGGCTAGCACCTCCCAGGGTCAAACCAACATCTTGAGCAATTATATTTTCTTTGAATGTCTCCCCACCTTGTCTAGGTTAAGAATATCATTGGTTGCTACATTCCTTCCTCATACCCTAGACCGGG
>APFE030004865.1:0-42819 GCA_000404065.3 Pinus taeda
TTTTTTTTTTTTTTTTTTTTTTCTTTCTTTCTTTTTTCTTTTCTGGAATCAAGTGATCCAAGAATGGAGTGGACATAAACCAATATGGAAAAATGCTATAGATTTAGGACTGACGAACTGGATGGCACAAGAATGGGAACATATCAAGCAGATTATGAAAATGACAGGTATATGTTGGGACATCGGCGAAGATCAGATTTCATGGACTAGAAAGAGGAAGGCTGGGGGCATGGAGGCGGAAGATGCATACAAAACACTATGCTATCAAGAGGCACAATCAAATGAGGTATGTTAGTTTTACAAATATTGGAAAACCAAGATGCCCGTTAAGATGATTGCATTTCTTTGGCTTGTATGACATAATAATAATTTGACATGCGGAACCTGCAAAAGAGAAATTGGCAGGGGCCAACATACTGTGTATTATGTAGGCATGCTGGGGAAGATAATGTGCATCTAATTTTAATATGTCCAGTTACAATGTAGATTTGGAGATACATTGATTTATGTGTGGGATTTCCTTTCATACAGTTTGATAATATAGATGTTTGTTTATGTTGGTGGAGCAACCAAAAACCATCATGGCTTATGGTACCTCTTGCTATTTTCTGGGAAATATGGAACAAATGCAATAAAATTATATTTGAGGATGTCTTGGGAAATGTAGAATTGATATTGGACAACATTAAGAGGTGGTTGGCAGTATTTAGGACAACGGCCTTAAAAAACTATAGACAAGGGGATTGGACCAAAGATTACATACCCGATGGGTTTTTTTGACGGGGCAGAGCAATGGGGTATATGCCGATGTGGATTTTGGATCCAAATTTAAGAGGAACAAGAATACTGGGTACATTAGGGAGCAAGCAGAGGAACGAATATGAAGGTATAAGTGATGGCCTTATGGAGTTTATTATGGTTCATTACATTTCTAAACATTCCCAGTATTCATATATATGGAGACTCTAAGATCACCATTGAGCACATTCGGGGCAATATCAAAATTAAACAACCTATGCTACATTGATGCCTCTGCTAGATTGAGCTCCTATGGAACACTTTATGGGACTCATTACTACAACACATTGGATGGGAATATAATCAAAATGCAGATCTCATGTCCAAGAGGGGTTTATAGGATGAGCTGGATGGGATGCATATTGAAATAGCAAGGGGTTGGCACAAAGTGGATGTTGGAATTCTTCCTTTGCCTGGATAAATGACAACTACAACAAGGGATTCACACATAAGTACCAGTTGTTTTGTTTGTTTTTCTTTTTCTTGTGAGAATTAAAATGATGATATGCTGCAAATTTCATGATATTGCAGACTATGTTTTTTGGGCACTTAGTATTTTGTTTATATTCCGTTGATATGGAACGAAAGACTCTTGTATAATGCTGATCTATGGTAGATAGCTATATAGATGTTCCACATTTAGTGCCGGGTATTTTTGGCTTAACATATCCGAATGTACAAAGTAGATGACTTGCATATGGACTGGTTCATGAATAATTATGTAAACAGTTTGATCTAAGATGGGATACATCAGATCGAGTATATGTACTGTATTTCTCTATAGATAATACAAATTTTTTTTCTTATTGAAAAAAATTAAAAATATTTTGGTATAAATGTGAAACAACGGACACAAGAAAAGTCACAATATATTAGCTATAAGAAAAGCAACGAAACATACTGAACGAAGAACAACACTTGTTAGCATCAGTCTTGAATTTGTCGTTGGCAAAGCTCAAGATCCCTTCCCACAACGGACTTTTGTGAAGGAAATGAGAACCCTCACCATTATTGCCACTGTTATAAGCACTAATATCAACGGACTTGTGAGGAAAAGCTTTGTTAGTATTTAGAAAACAACCCTGGGGAGTAAGGCTTTTAAGCAGCCTCGATAGGTAGTAATTGATCAAAGAATATCGGTTGAAAAAAGTCTTGCACCTTCCCCCACGGAGCAACTTATTGGAATTTCCTCTAGTTTGTCGTCTTCTTGCAAGTGAAGAGTTCTATCCATAATCCTAAAGATTTACCAAGGCTTCCTCGGTCTCATTTTGAAGGACCAAAAACCTAGCATGTCTGTAGAGCTAACTCCAAACTGTCGCTGCTGTTGAGATCTTGGAGATTGGTCTGTATGTATAGGATTTCCAAACAACAAAAAATATGTGCTCTTAGACAGCCTGCGAAGGTTCAACTTCCGACTTCGGGCTAGAGTAAATGGAAAAAACAATCAATCTTCATAAAAACAAAAATACAACCATAGATGTCACCAAAATAATAATAATAATAGTAATGATAAAATCAAAACCAATAATAGCAATGTGCACTTCATGAATGGGCCTCCCTTGCATGAGGCCTAGTTGGCGTCTACAGTGAATTGTCAAACATACCTCACAGAGCTTGACAAGGACAGAACGAATGGACAATCTGATTGATAAAGTATTGGGGCCCTTCCTTCCTACCTTTAGAGAAAGATGCAACAATGTCAAGATCACCCCTACAGTGGGAGAGGAGACCACTAATTGTTGTTGTTTTTGTACCGTCGGATGTGTTCTAGCCACAAAACTTTGTGGAGAGGCTAGAATGCATGTATTCTCCAAAACCAAAAAATCGTTTGGGAAAATTCCACCTAGAAATGGCTAATTAAAATAATTAATCATTTTTAATATATTCCTAAGTCTAAACTTAAGAAATGTGATTAATTGAAGGGTATTAATTAAATCTGGTGCGAATCTTCTAGATAAAGGCGAGGATCAACTCCCAGTTAATCTTAGCCTTTGATTATGTTTTAATCTTGGTCGTTGGTGCTTTAACAAGAGATTATAAGAAGGAGTTTGATGGGCACTTGGAGAACACACCGAGATATTGAGATCTAGAGATCGAATTCTTAAGAGTAGTAGTGTTGAGTTGCCGGAGAGAGGTCAAGTGATCTTCTTGTAGTGAGGGGCAGGGATAGTAGACAAGAGGGGATTTTTCCAGTCCTAGAGAGTGTAAGGCGGAGAAGGCATTGAGAGGTCTAGAGAGGCAGCACAGTGCCACACAGAGGAAACACAATGCTTCAGAGGGAGTCTGCAATTTTGCTAAGGAGCAGTCGAGATCCATTGCCAGAAGTCGGGGTATCAGTCAGGAGGTGCCAGAGGGTCGAGTTTCCAGTCAGCATAAGGTCAGAAGGAGGTGATGCAGTGACTGCTTGAGACTGCGCAGAGATACCGTAGGGCAGCTCATCCAAAACTCGGATCAGTGTTGGATCTCCAGTGGCAGTGTGAAATAGTTTCTCACTACCTCTTTGCCAGTTTCTTCTCTATATTAGATAGCCAGTTTGGGCATTCAATGGTTTGTACTCAGAAAACTACTGCTTTATAATAAATCCCTCAGTTGCTGCACCGATTTTCCCATATTGAGTTTTTTCGGTGACGTTTGTCCAAAAATAACAATGTACGTGTTTGTGTTTATTTCTTTCTTGTGAAGTATTTTGTTTCTGCACTATTTTATGTTGTGAAGGCTACAATAGATTTTATTTTGATGTTGACTGTGTAACACTGTAAATAACTTGATTCAAAAATTAAAAAGTAGGAGAAATTTAATCAGTTGTTGTAGTAGGGATTCGGGGTCGTCGAATTTTCACATTGTTGGTGTGTACTGGAATGACTTTGCTTTATTGGCATTTGAATGAGCATCCTTTCCTTGTCCCATCTTCCCCTTGGTAGGTCTAAGATCCTTTTATACGAGAAAAAGCACCAGAGAAAGGAACAAAAAAATAAATAATGGCTACCTCTAAAAACATAAAGGAATCCAGATTGATTCAAGGGTAGCATCTCTTCCTCCAGCCAGGTGGAGAGGGTTCACTATTGAAAGGGAAACACTTCCAGCTCTGACGGGAACAATCCTTCACAACAAAATAATCAGGAGCATAATTAGAGAAAGAAACAGTCTTGCACAAACTCTGTCATGATTTTTTTAGCAATGGTGCATACCCCTTCGTTGACATGACTTTCACAGTCTGCATACAACTGCAATGCCTCCTCAACAAGGGTACTAGTGAATACAAGATATGCACATACCATCAACCCTCTTCGACCTTTAATTTCCTATCAGAATATCATGAAATGGGATCACACATCAAATGGCCCTAGGATTGAATTTGGTGGCATTTGCAAGGGGGTCAGAATAGTCCTAAGGTCCTCGGAGGTTGATGCAGCTAAAAAGAAAAGTAAAAACATAAATAGCCACATTCAACAGGAAAACGTACCACAAAATGAAAAAGATGGTCAGGACAAACACATTTAGCACGTGGGAAAAATCCAATGCATGAGCTCTACCCCATACCTATGGCCATCACCCTAGTCCCTATAGGCCCTAGATGAGCCTCCTTTATCATTTAGGAACCCATGATTGTCCCAACCCTTGGTGGGAAATAAACTGCCCTACTTTAAAGGGGGTATCCATTGCTACACATTACGCATCATGCTCTTATCCCTTGTGTAGGTTTTAACCTCGTATAGAAATTACCTGCACACGAATTATAAAACACAGAAAATAAACAATGTGAGAGCATAACACATATACACAGATATTTTCCCCTGGATCCCAAAACTGGGACTGCCAGCTTGATTTTTCATTTTGTTCCTTTCAATGTTACAATACATATATATACATGTCGAAGCATCCAATACCATGGGCCGAAAACCATCGCGCCCAAAACCATATGCAAAAACCATGCACACAACCATAGGTAGGTTTACCCCACTAATATAGGGTCCAAATTTTTCCATGGGGCGCTTCCTTGGACCTCGTGGAGGGGGGCTAATCACCCCCCTCAAACGCCCTGCGACCCCCCCGCTGCGCAATCGGCGCAACAAAGGGCGGGCTACCACCCCCCCTCTAACCCCCCACTAGGTAGGCTAGTCATGGAAAGAATATAACACAACCTAACATTCTCCCACTTGTTGTTTTCTTTCCACAGGAGGCCACAAGAGAGCTTAGTCATTTATCCAGCCTTGTAATGCCCATTGTTTCTCTACACCAAGAGAACTTTCTAGAGCTCACAGATTTTTTCAATGCATCTGGAGTATTTTTCAAAGTGCCCACCTTTACCAGCAACACCTTTTTGTCTTCTATCATATCCCTCACAAAGTGATACTGAACATCAATGTGCTTTGTCTTTGAATGATAAGCAAGGTTCTTTGCCAACAAAATTGCACTTTGGTTGTCACAGTCTATCCTTATAGCTCCCTATACTAACCCCATACTTGAACACAATCTCTGCAACCAAATTGCTTCCTTTGCTTGCATGAGTGGCTGCCATGTATTCTGCCTCTGTAGTTGATAGTGCCACTACAGATTGTTTCTTACTCATCCAACTGACTGCACCTCCAAATAGGTTAAACACATACCCACTTGTAGATCTTCTCTGATCCATATCTCCAACCCAGTCTGCATCAACAAAGCCATGAATATCCAACACTCTGTCCAATCCTGGTCTTCCTTGGTAGCATAAACCATAATCACTAGTGCCACACAAATACCTGAAAACCTGCTTCACTGATGTCCAATGTTCCTTCCCTAGTTTTGACATAAACTTGCTCAATACTCCCACTGCATGTGCAATGTCTAGTCTAGTATAGACTATCACATACATTAAGCTACCGACTACACTTGCATATGGAACACGGGACATGTCCTTTTCCTCTTCTTGTGTCTTGGGACATTGTTCAGCAAATAACTTCACACCTACAGGAATAGGAACCGAGCTTTGTATTTCTCCACCTTTCCTTTTGCATTTGTCTTCTTCTTGAACACCTATTTGTTGCCAATGGATTTCCTTCCAGTCGGAAACTCCACCAAATCCCAAGCCTCATTTTTGTGCAAAGATGTCATTTCATCAACCATGGCCTCTTTCCAGAGTTTGCCATCCTCTGAATCTACTGCTTTCTTCACAGTTATGGGATCATCGTCAATAATAGATAAAACAAAATTTGAATAGAAAGAAAATGAACTATACCTTTTTGGCTACCTTCTTTCTTGAACTGATTTTCTCACGACCGGAGTTTGTGGCTCTTCATCTTCTGATTCCTCTTCTGTTGTAGAGTCTGATTCTTCCTCCTTAAGCTCAAACTCTATCTTCTCAGGTTCTTTTGGTTGGACTTTATGTTTAATAACATCTTTCACCTCTCTAAACACCACATCTCGGCTGTACACAACCTTCCTTATTACTAGGTTCCAAAGCTTATAACCCTTTAAACCATCCTTATACCCAATAAAGATGCACTTTTAGATTACTATCCAACTTTGTTCTTTTCTCCTTTGGAACATGTACATATGCATCACATCTAAATACCCTCAGATGTGAAAGAGAGGGTTTCTTACCAGTCCATACCTTTTGTGGACTCTTATCCTCCAACGCCAATGAAGGTGATTTTTTGACCAAGTAACATGTTGTCTCCATTGCCTCTGCCCATAATTCTTGTCCTAACCTGGCACCATTGAGCATGCTTCTTGCCCTTTCCATCAACGTCTTGTTCAGTCTTTCTGCAACTCCATGTATGGGGTAGTCTTTTGCCATGCTCTACCACACTTCCTATAGAATTCTTCAAATTCCTTCTTGTAAAACCCTCTACCATTATCTGTCCTCAGTACCTTTATCTTCTTCTCTGTCTGGTTTTCCACCAGAGCCTTAAATTCTTTAAACCTGTCAAAAACTTTAGATTTATTTTTGAGGAAATATATCCATGTATTCCTTGAGAAGTCATATATAAATGATACATAGTACATAGACTTACCCAGTGATGGAACCTTCATAGGTCCAAACACATCACTGTGCACAAGCTCTAATATATGTTTCACCCTCTTACCACCAGAGGGGAAACTCACCTGATTTTGCTTCCCATATACAAAATTTTCATAGAAATCAAAATACATAGAGCTATTAGTCATACCTTCTACCATACCTTTACCTTGAAGTATTCAAAGGCCCTTCTCTCCAATATGTCCAAGCCTTTGATGCCATAGCATGGTCTTCTCTCCAGAGACCACTATATTTTCTGCTCCACTTTCAGGAACCACAGAATTATTGCACCCATCAAAATAGTGCTACCTTGTAGCTTGTACAGAGTTCTAATCCGAACTCCCCACATCAATACCAGTGCTCCCCGAACCATCTTGCAAATATCTTTCTCGAACATTGCTTTTACACTTGCATCATCCATCTTTCTTACAAAAATCAGATTTCTGGCTAATGCAGGAATATGCAGAACACCCAGAAGTGTTCTAATCCTTCCACCATGACCAACGGTTTTAGCCTTCCTTTCATCCCCCAAGAAGACATCACCACCATCATATTTCTCATACTAGCAGAACGACTCTCTATGGGGAGTGAAGTGAAAGGATGCACCTGAGTCAATCAACCATGCCTCATGATCTACATGTGTACTTGAAGAAGCCAATTACACATCCCTATCTTCATCTGAGGTGGTTTTCGTCTCTGTAGAAGGAGCATCATCAGACCCCTTTCCTTTGTCAGGAGCTTTAGATTTATAGTGCCTTTTGTAGTGTCCTTCCCTTCCGCATTTCCTACACACCTTTACAGGTTTTCCTGGAGATTTAGATCTCCCACTCGATGACGTATTTTTGTTTCTATTATGGGATTGTCCTCATACAAACAAGGCATCACCATTTTGTCTCTCCATATTTTTCCGTCTCATCTCCTCTGTCAGCAAGGATGAGACTATTTCATCAAACTACAAGGCAGTTGCATTGCTACCTATTGAAATAACCAGACTATCCCACGAATCTGGTAGAGAACACAACAAACTAATGCACTTATCTTCATCTAAAATTTTAATATCAATAGATAATAACGGAATTACCACATTATTAAATGCGTTTAGATGCTTTGTCACCGAGTCTCCATCTTTCATCCTTAGGTTATACAACTTTTTCCATAGGAACAGTTTATTCACCAGAGACTTAGATTGGTACAAAGTCCCTAAATTGTCCCACAAATCCTTAGCCGTAGCTTCCCCTGATACATTCAACAATATTGAATCTGAGACACACAATCGTATTGTGCTCTTTGCCTTCTGATCCAACTTCTTCCATTCTTCATCGGACACTCCCATTAGTTTAGTACCCGGATCTACCACGATCCACTGATCTTTATCTACCAACAAATCCTCCATCTTGAGTTTTCATAACTCAAAAATCTGACCATTAAATTTCTCGATCTCTATCTTTCCACTGCTCACCATCTTCTTTCACCACCAGAATCGATCCCACAGATCTCCCATTGAATAGGGTCTACCATAGGCTCAAGCGAAACCCCTCAGCAAAAAAGGTGTCCCCTTGAAGCCAAAACAACTCTGATACCAAATGTATGTTTTAACTCGGTACATAAATTCCCTGCATATGAATTCTAAAACACAGAAAATAAACAATGTGAGAGCATAACACATAAAAAAAATATACACAGAGATTTTCCCCTGGATCCCAAAATCGGGACTACCAGCTTGATTTTTCATTTTGTTCCTTTCAATGTTACAATACATATATATACATGCTAAGCATCCAATACCATGCACCGAAAACCATCGCGCCCAAAACCATGTGCAAAAACCATGCACACAACCATAGGTAGGTTTGCCCCCCCTAATATAGGGTTCAAATTTTTTTTCCCTGAGGCACTACCTCGGAATCCATAGAGGGGGGCTAACCGCCCCCCTCAAACTCCCTGTGACCCCCCCGCTGTGAAATCAGCACAATGAAGGGGGGGCTCCACCCCTCCTCTAACCCCCTGGTTAACTAGGTAGGCTAGTCATGGAAAGAATATAACATAACCCAACACCTTGAACCCCGAGCAGTTAATCAAAGAAAAATCATAAAAGACAAAAGGCATATGAAGAAGGGTGGAAAAATCAAGGTCAGGGTAACTCATGCGCCACGATTGCTCCCTCCTATACATTATATACGCAAGTGTGGGCTTCCCTTTATTAGCTACCCTTGTACCCCGACATGTGGCCCAGGATTTCCCCTTTCATTCCCTATTCCATTGATTTATTTATCACATGCCATCACCATTTGAAGGATGTACCTTGGACACACTATCCCCTTTAAAAGTAGAACCACCTTATAGGGTACTTGGTTAACCACCCTTGTGTTGAGAAATCTAGGGCATTAGCATTAGGTGATTTATTTTCCATTAGTGACTGCTTTTGAATGCTTTTTACTTCTTTAGATTAGGTTTTTTTTCATGTTAGATTATTAGTGTTCTTCTTCATCAAATATTAACCAATGCATGAACATAAATACACAAGAGACACAACATGTAGGCTATAAGTCAGGGCCAAAACCTCTCACTCTTTGAGAGGAAAACCTGCACAAATTCTTCTTATAGAGATTCCAATTGACGAATACCAAGACCAAGACCCTTGACCTAGTATCTTCTCCACGAACAAGACACAAGTCCTCTTCTATGTCATTCTTCTTCTTCGATTCTCTTCCACTTCTATCTTCGTCGAATCTAGATCTTCCACATGTGATAGTACTAAGACCTTGTCACATACCAGTGATCATCTTCCTGAGATAACACCAAATCCTCTTTTCTATAGGACAAAGATTATACCGAAATAATTACTGTGGTATCTATCAATCTGTGATCTTATTATTGTAGCACTGAGACTCTCCATTTGAATTATTGTCCTTAAGATTGGCCCTTAAACAATTCAGAATTGATCTCTACATTCGAACTCCTGTAGCCTTTTACTGAACTTGATACTCGAAGTCTCAGAGATATGTACACGAACTTCACTCTATTGTTACCCATCCAAAAACCACAGAGATATACCTCATTATCTTTACTTATCCAAATTCTGAACTATGATTTGACATTCAAACTTCTTCATAATTGATCACTGAAACAGAGGAATCTGAACTTTCTTTGTTCACACTGTTCACCAAAATCTCAGAGGTATACAAAGTCTGAACTGATCTTATCTAAAGTGCCTTCACACCTATTTATAGTGGTTTGTTCCACAAATAAGCCGACCTATACATATCCGAATAGGTGTGTCTATTTGAGGTAAGCCAACATGAGTTTATCCCCTTATCTTGAAACCAACATGAAGAGAGGATTGTGCGCTTGTTGCTGGAGGGATACATAGACTTATATTTACAAATGATCAAAAGAGCTCTTCATACATGACATTGAATCTTTGACTCAATGATAAATCCTAAGGCTCTCAATGGGAGCCACCTAAAATAAAATCACTTGCTCATAAGACCCATGAAGTAAGGCTTACAAAAATAATATTATTTTCTTCATTTCATCATTTAAAAAGATCATAATTACATGTCATTATGAAGAGCGAACATAGCTACACTTTTCAACACTTTCTCTTAACTAGGGAGGTATTCATAATTGTACTTGGTCATTCTGAATCTGAAGAATTTTTCATAAGAAGAATCGGATTGGTAACCCATCTGTATAGCATCATATCAACCAACATTGTCACATAACAAGGCCTTTACTAATAACTCTATCTCTCCACAGGATCAAAGCACAATGCTGGTGATACCAATAATTTATAGACACCATAATCATTTTCTCTCCTCTGGAACATACCCACTAGGGTTTACAAGGTGCGTTCCAACATGACTATTCTTAGGTTGGATTCCCAATTCTTAAAGAATATCGGTCCTCATGACTACTCTTATATTGGATGCCCTATCTCATCCTCAAAGAGTATCAGATGCCAGATGATTAACCAATCCTCCATTCTATCTTCCCAAGTGAAGACTAGAATGTTGTGTCTATCTCTTCCTCTCAATTAGGGAGGATACCGAGTTTCTATCAATCAAGAAAACTTGTTTCCAGGATCCCTCTTAGCTAGGGACCTACAAGAACTCCTCATGTGGAGATCAATGAACAACCAACTTCTTGAAGAGATGCTTCCTTCGATGTCATGAATTTCTTCTTCGTCATGGAGTCTTCATCTTTTGGGACTTCTTTATAGGGCACAATGTGAAAATTCCTAAATCTAACACATCAGAAACCCCTACTACAATTACTACTAGTTTACAATCTCATACTTGTTATTTACATTAAAAAGTTATTTAATTGCATAAACATCGAAGTAAACACTATTGCAGCCTTCAAAAATATATAGATCATGCACTAAAAAAAATAGAGACAATAACACAAGGGACACTGTTATTTTTGGACAATCGTCCCCGGAAAAAACCCAATTTGAGAAAACCGGTGCAACATATAGAGGGTTTTTATTATTAAGCAGATTTGTGAATGCAACTAGGGTGCTAGAAATGGCTCACCCAATAGAGAATATCCTTGGTTGTAGTACCTCTATTCGGAGATAGATATTTCGATAAATCAGCAAACAAATGAACAAACCCCACAACGACTTCGTCTGTTCCCTATGCTGGACAATGAAAGCTGCTCCAAGCACTGCTCTGGGACTACGTCACCCTCTCCCAACTCAGAATCTACTGATATGCTCCTAGTCAGCCCCACAAAATCTTCCCAACGCTACCTTTGAGGCCCAACGTCAGCCTCTGCAGCTTCTGCATCTCACTGTGTCAACGCTCTGCGATATCTTTATGACCTCTGCGTCAACCCTTATAGGGCCTGCGTTGTCTCTCCTGACACTGCGCTTCCTCTATGTTATGTAATCTTCAACCTCAAGTGAAAATCCCTTGTTGAACTGCCCCTTGTTGCAGCTTTGATCACTAGATTTCCTCAACAAACCTCTCCCTAGAAAATTGAATTCTTTGATCACTTGGTGTATCTCCAACAGACCCTTGAGCCTCATCTTATATTTTTTTGTTGATAAATCAACGGCTTTGATCTAATCTCTAATCAATGACTAAGATTAAAATAAACTTGATCCTAGTCACTTAGAATCTTCTCACCCATATTTACATTAATTCACTTTAATTATTTTAATTTCCTAAGTTTTAACTTAGGCACCATTAAAAATAATTAATTATTTGAATAACATGCACTCTGGGTGGAATTTCTCCAAAGGATTTCTGGGTCTTGAAGATCTCATTTGTTCTAGCCCCTCCATAAAATTTCGGAGCTAGAGCACTTTTGATTCTACCCAAAAATCAACACACAAACCATCCATCACTTTCAGGATTCATTCATATCATCATTGCTTCCATCTAAAAGTGATCTATATTCGGCATTGCTTCATGTCATGCTGCCTTCTTTGGAAGGTTCTTACATTCACCAATCTTCGCTTTGATAGTCTTGCATAAGCCCATCTAGATATTATGTTCAAAATAAGCAATGAGAACTTAAATTAAAATTACCTTTGTTATGGTCCTTCATCGCAACATCTTTTAGTGTGGATCAACATCTTGCACATTGACACATCTCCAAACGATATCCACTGTCAAGGGTCTCTATCTTTTTCAGACTTCCATCAAAGTCTTCATATCTTTTTGCGATATTTCCTAGTCAAATATTCTTGGTATTTTGCATGTTGATTTCCTTTATCATGGTTGCATATCTCACGATCTCTTCCTTCCTTTCTTCACACATTTCATTCCCAGGAGCTTCCAATCAGAGTTCCTTAATTGTAGTAAACCACATCATACTTCATATGAGGACATATTATGTTGATTTCATTTAGTGCGACTTATGCCTTCCTGCCTCCTTTCAGAGGACGAGATCCTTTTCCCTTGACCATGCTTCTCAATATAGTAGTGATCCATGTTACATGTAACCATACGACATGAAATTATAATATTAAATACAAGAATACATACCTCATTTACCTTTAGGTCATCTAGGCTTCTTTCAACAACTTCTTTGATTGAAAATATCTTCATCCCTTGATCTGCTTCATCTCTCATGTCATCATACCATCATCCCATGAACTCCATAAGTTTGAGTTCATGATGAAACACTTGCTTCCTCTATAGATCGGTGAACCCTCCAGTGAGGAATCCATCATAGAATCTTACTTATCCCTATCTGGCAGATGTTTCCTTTTTGACTTGATGTATAATGAGCCTTGTCCTGGATGACTTCTTCCTTTCCTTAAGTTTTCAATGAGGTTCCCAAGAGCTATATCCTTCATATTTGACTGCCATGGATTTTGTTCCAGACATCCTTCATGTTTCCTATGGTGATGTCACGAGCTCTTATTTCTAATGCTTCCAAGATTCCACGATGCATGTTATTATTTATTATAGCCATATCTTCTAACAAAATATTTAGGAGCTATTTTGTGTAGATCAGATGTGACCTTCTTTATTGCATCCTTAGAGAATAGATCTACTAGCCTATCATATATATCTCTTTGATGTCTCCAACATTGTTATATAGGGATTAGGGATCTTTCACTGATTACATAAGAATCCCTTGAGCCCTTTGATCCCTTTCCATATATTCAAAGGAGTACTTTCCAATGATATATTCAATGATGTTATCTTCTTTGAGGCTCATGTCTATCCTCCTATTGCATGCAAGGAATTTCGATGACCCAACTAGCGTATAGATCTCCTTGCAAACATGAAGTCAGTTTTACTAAGTTGATTAAAGAATGAAAGATACTTACTTGAAAATTGAAGATGAAATATTCAACTTGATCACTTTGATGATAGTTGAAGAATATGTACTAGTGCTCCCTTGAGTATGATCTTATTCCAAATGAAGAACCCTTCTTCAGTGAGAGGAGAATGCTCCTTTTATAATGACAACGCCTTTAGATCTAGCTCTCTTGATTATCTTCTCCTTCCTCCTTTCGATTCTTCTTACGCATTGAGATCATTTCCTTTTTGAGCATGATATGATAGCAACAAACTGTTGACACACTTGATATGGCACTATATTACTCTCTTGACACCAAACTGTCCTTTCTACAACATTAGAAAGACACTATAATACTTCCCATAATGGTAGCTCCTTCACATCACCAAATCGTGGATTCTATACACATCTAGCCGAAATTATATCATAACTTCTTTCACTGTGGAGATATAAACCTTAGCCTAAACAAACCCTCACTTTTACTTATGTTTAATCCGAACTTTACACTGTGATATGACATCCGAAACTATCCATCAACACAAAGATCAGAACTGTTTAGGAGTCTAAATTCATCATTGTCCTCTCCAAGATGATGTAATCTTCAAATTTAAAGTACTTCGAGCTACCTTCATTTGTAGATAACTTGATGAGGATATTTGTGGTCTTTTAATGATGACTATAGGATCCAAAACTTTTGTTGTTGTACACTGCCTCTTCGATCTAGGGTTTGATTCTTCAATGTAGATTGTGATCTTTCTCTTTGATAACCTTCGACTTGCTTTGATTCCTTTCTTGAAACTCGATCCTTGAGCGTCTCTTTGATTAGATGTCCTTCCTTTGACTTCAGCACCTTAGCTTTGATACCATGTTGAGAAATCTAGGGCATTAGCATTAGGTGATTTCTCTTCCATTAGTGACTTCTTGTGAATGATTTTTACTTCTTTAGATTATGATCTTCTTCATGTTAGATTATTAGTGTTCTTCTTCATCAAATAGTAACCAATGCATGAACATAAATGCACAAGAGACACAACATGTAGGCTATAAGATAGGGCCAAAACCTCTCACTCTTTGAGAAGAAAACCCACACAAATTCTTATTTTAGAGATTCCAACTTACAAATACCAAGACCAAGACCATTGACCTAGTATCTTCTCCACAAACAAGACACAAGTCCTCTTCTATGTCATTCTTCTTCTTCAATTCTCTTTTTCTTCTATCTTCTTTGAATCTAGATCTTCCACATATGATAGTACTAAGACCTTGTCACATACCAATGATCATCTCCCTGAGGTAGCACCAAATCCTCTTTTCTATAGGACAAAGATTATACCAAAATTATTACTGTGGTATATATCAATCTGTGATCTTATTATTGTAGCACTGAGACTCTCCATTTGAATTTCATTAACTTAATCACTATATTATTACATGGCACCTCAACGGGTTTGATATTCATCTAATTGGCTACCCTTAATACACACATAACCCTTTACCGTTTATATTAAAAAATTACAACATCGTGGATTATTTCAATATCATGGATTATATCAAGATCCATGATCTTCTCCATAAAGCTCTTAACATTATCCTCTCCATAAAGTGCTCAACATGATCTTCAATTCAATGCTCTCAATGCATTCCTAAGATTTCTCACAAATGTGATTTTTCAAGATTTTAATATTTACAAAATAGATATTACCCCGCAATTTGATAACTACACAATTTTGAACTCGTTCTACCTATTTTTCTTAGAGGTGGCTTGATGCTTTTGCATCAGACTCCCAAGGTACAAAATTTATGACCTCATGGTCATATGCATCTAGTATTCTTGCAATAGCTTCAATTCTTGAGTTGAAACACGCCTCTGCAGTAATAAGTCTCCACCTTGCTACATGATACCTCAATAAAATTTCTCCCGAGTTTGGTCTTTTGGCATCTTCAAAGTTCTCTTCTTTGGAACCCTTCGAGCACTTATTGATCTATCCTGCTACAAATATTATCACCTTCCTCTACTATCACGTACGTAGAGAAAACAAATCTATTACTAGATATTCAATTGTCTTGTACCTTCTTCCATTGCCTATCTGCCACGCTGCACACACAAGAAACTTTTGCACTCTGATACCACTTGATGAAAACAGTTTCTGGGGGTCTATCATTTTCAATTTTCTTATTGGTCTCCATCTTTGACTTGTGTTTTAAATCCCCACTACACTCTTCTGTTGCACACTTTATCCCATGCATGCATGCAATTTCAATCCATCAAACAATTGCAATGCGTCAATGATTCACACACATAGAATTACATAAAGTAGAAATCAAATTCCATTAACTTAATCACTATACTATTACATGGCACCTTGGTGAGTATGATATTCATCTAATTGACCGCCCTTTATAGACACAAAAGTTTACAATTTATATTAGAAAATTATAATATCATGGAAAGTTTCAATATCATTGATTATCTCAAGATCCATGATCTTCTCCATAAATCTCTCAACATGATCTTCTCACTAAAGCACTCAAAATGATATTCACCATAATTCTCTCGATGGATTCCTCAAATTTCTCACAAATGTGATTTTTCAAGCTTTTAATCCTTTACATAATATATATTACCCTCCTTTTTGACAACTACACCATTTTGAACTCGTTCTTCCCGATTTTCTTGTAGGTGGCTCGATGCCTTTGCATCAGCCTCCCAAGGTACAAAAATTTATGACCTCCTGGTCATATGCATCTAGTCTTCTTGTAATAGCTTCAATTTGTGAGTTGTAACATGCCTCCACAATAACAAGTCTCCACCTTTCTACACAATACCTCACTAAACTTTCTCTTGAGTTTGGTCTTTTGGCATCTTCTCGTTTCTCTTCTCTGGAACCCTTCAATCGATTCTTTCTCTAGCATGCTGCAAATATTCTCACCTTCCTCTACTGTCACTTGCACAAAGAAAAAAAATCTCTAAGAAGATTTTCAATGGCCTTGTACATTCTTCCATTGCTCATTCACCACACTACACACACAAGAATCTTTTGCGCTCTAACACCACTTGATGAAAATTAATTCCTGGGGGTCTATCATTTTCAATTTTCTTACTGGTCTCCATCTTGTACCTGTTTTTTATTTCCCCACTATGCTCTTCGACTACATACTTTATCCCATGCATTCATTCAACTTCAATCCATCAAACAATTGCAATGTGTCAATGCATCAAGCCATCAAAGCATGAACCCACGATTCACACACATAGAATTACATAAAGTAGAAATCAAACTTCATTAACTTAATCACTATAATATTAGATGGTGTCTTGGCAGGTTTGATATTCATCTAATTGACTTCTCTTAATACACACACAAGTTTACATTTTATATTATAAAATTATAAGATCGTGGATTATTTCAATATCATGGATTATCTCAAGATTTATGATCTTCTCCATAAAGCTCTCAACATGATCCTATCCATAAAGCACTCAACATGATATTCACCACAATCTCTCAATGAGTTCCTAATATTTCTCACAGATGTGATTTTCAAGCTTTTAATCCTTTAAAAAATAGATGTTACCCTACCTTTTTTTAACTACACCATTTCGAATTCGTTCTTCCAGATTTTCTTGGATGTGGCTTGGTGCTTCTGCATCAGAATCCTAAGGTACAAAAATTTATGACCTCCTAGTCATATTGTTATATACCTAGGGGGGATAATATGGGGTACAAAGGGAGGTACCCAAGGTAATAATGTAATAATGGGATGGGCCATAGTGATAAATAAGGTGGTTAACCCATATCATGTAAGGGACCACAAGTAGTTAGTAATAATGTAATGTGCCCATGGTATTAGTTCGATGGTATGAGGGAACCATGGTAATGACCCATGGGATTGTATGTACGAGGCCTATATAGAGGCTAGAGACTCCACATGGAGAGATGTCAAGGGTTATTGTATGAACAGGCATATGGCTTGTGGAGTGCTCTCATTTCTTAAGGAGTGAATGTATGGTGTTGCCCTACCTTAAGGGTTTGATATCAATAAAGAATCATTTTGATGAAAAGAAATCTGGGGTATTGCCCAAAATCCCTTTTCCTTGTTCTTTCTGAAGAGCCAAGTTCACCCTCTGCAAGTTTTAGAGCACAAAACCGAAGAAATGCAATTGCATTCAAACTAACATCCTTGTTGAATCTGCTATTTGTAAATGCAATCAAACAGTTCACACAATCTGTGAATGTTGTCGTCTCTGTTTCAGTTATGTAAGGGAAATAGTCCTGCACTATTTTTTCAATTGTTTCAAATGCTAAGAGTACAATATTCTTGTGATCATCATAGGCTGCTGTTGTGAACACCATGAAGATGATTTTCCAACCTGACTTCACATGATTTACACGAGCAAAAACCATTTGAGAAACACATCGAATAATTAGTTCTCTAATTTCTACAGAGCTGCCCTTCCACGTTACAATAACAAATGGTTTCATAAATTCATTCTGGAAGTTGTAATTCACCAACTCCTCACGTTCTAGGAACTTCATAGCAAGTTGTCGTAGGGAATCCATTGCAAAAATAGCGATGGATAAATTTTCAGAACATCCAATTGTAACGAAGAAATCAGAAAGCACACTCCAAATGCGAGACCAAATTAGCCTAATGCGGTTCATGTTATAGTGCGCAATCTCAACAATTTTAGTAAGGCTAAAAACCGGAGGATCAGTCGGGGACCGTAGCTCCTCCATAGACACTTTACAAAGTACCTTTACAAAATCAACGATTGCCTCACTGTTCAACCTTTGGCTTCGTGTGAATATGCGATCCATTTACTTTTATTTCGATCTGATTACACAACGCCGATTCAACTCTTGGACCGATTCACATCAAAACTGATTTATAATTGACTACACCCCTATGTTGACTGGACTTCTCCATCGTCGAACTAACAACCACGCATCATAGCTGCATTCAATTCAACGCTCTTCTTTCTGCATAGACACCAAAGCTATTCAACAGAGCAATTAAACATTATTTTGGATCTCCATCGATCCTATGACTGATCGATGGTGGATCAACAAGTTTACAACATAGAAATTAACTCGCAGATTTAAACTACAAAAAACCCATAGCTCGACATCCAGAAATCAACATAGAATATAGTTTCGATTATATACAAAACACAATACATCTAAGGCATTGCAGCCTTAGTTACGATATCCACACTGATTACATTCTTTCTCACTCACAAAATGCCTATCTATATATCTCTAGCTATCTACCTCACGCTCTCAACTCTGTGTTTTATATACATAAGAATGTTAGATCAGAAGAATCGATAAGATCCAATCCTTATTTTCTGCCAACGGAAGCTCCACAATTGATACACGGCTGATACTATATTCATCAAATCCGCTTCAAATCCGTTTTATATATGTTTTTTAATAGATTTCCCATATTTTCTCCTTCGATTCAGCTCGACTATCCACGTACTCTTTGTTCGGCTTCGGATTCCTCTTCAAATTAAAAAAAGGTCAGATGCTTCTGCATCACATTTCTATCTATTTCTCTCTTATTATTCTTGGGTTTATTTCTATTATCATCTATTTTCATATTAGATCTATAACAAGTGGTATCAGATCACTTTCTTGGGCAAAAAAGTGGAGATTTTTTTTTTTAGGATTTCGGGGGCGGTGAGTTTGCATATCAGATCTGTACATTTTGGTGCAAGATATACAAAATCCAATTGCATATCTAGATTCTGTGTGAAAAAATACCCGATTAAAAAAAAAAAATTGTTTGAATCGGAGTCCAGATGAAGGGGACATCACTGATTTAAAAATCATTAGGGTTACAGACAATTTTTCGAGGCAGCGAGTTTGCGGCGCAGATCTGTACGTCCTTGTGTAAGATCTACAAAATCTAATTGTAGATCTGGATTCTTTGTGAAAAAATACCCAATTTCAAAAATAAAATTAGTTGAATTAGAGTTCGGATGAGGGAGATATCGCTGATTTAAAATCAGCTGTTTTTTTAGAATTTTTGGGTGACGATAGGAGAATTGGAGCACAGATCTGAAATTCCAGTGCCTGGATCAAGATTTCTATCACATGGGCAGATGCAGAATGGTTGTTCCATTTCCAAAAACAGGTCATAATAGGGATTCTGAGGAATATTGACGGAATTGTGGCCCTTTCAAATTTTCGCCAAGTAAGTGAATTTTTCTCAAACCCTCTTCATGGAAAATTTTACTGGAAAAGATGATAGCCCTACTATTGAAGAATTCATACAAAAACTAAAGAACATATTTGGGGAGGGATGGAAGTTTATGGTACCAATTGGTTTGAAAGAAGAGGCCGCCATATGGTGGAACTCACTAGGCATCACTGGGTTGTCCAAATTCTCGAATGAAGAAATGGAAAAACTCCTTATGGACAAATGGTCTCAGGCTAGAAAACAAGGTAAGGGGAAACATGTGGGGTTATTTCCTATTGGTATATCCTTATTGCAGGTTCATGGATTGATTCAGAAGGAGAAGATCATTGTGTCTATAAATCCGAGTTGCAAGCAAAATCTCATAAATGTCAACTTGGCAAAAAAATTACAAGTACCAGCAAAACACATTGAAAACACACAGGATGTGCAAGTTTATAAAGATTTGAAGCTGTCTATGGATAAGTATGTGTTGCATGGTGATTTTTATGCTTTAGATATGGATAACATGGATGTTATTTTGGGATATTCTTGGATGGAATCTGTGGGTAGTATCAATATTAATGTATAGAAGAAATTCTTGAAGCTCTAGTATAAAAAGAAGAAAATTACATTACAGGATATTTCCATCAATAAACAAGTAGACTCCAAGAAGGCTGAAGCATAAGATGTTCTAGGGACCGACATATCAGATGATGAGCTAGTGATGATCGACAATCAAACACAAACAGAGGTTGAAGCAGAAAAGGTTATAGGTGTTGATACATCAGATGAGGGCTCAGCAGTTGAAGTAATATTGGAAGATAAGACACCATAATGGGCACCACAACATAATAGTCAGGCTCCAGTATGGGGTGAATTAAAGAAAAAGACACCATGGGTTAAAACTGCAACATATCATCACCCACATCACCCCGCAAGACAACCATCAAGATGACAACCAATTAGCCATAAGGACAACAACCCCCACAAGACAGATAGAGAGGAGTGAAGATCCACCTACTACACATCAACACAGAAGAGCTACCACGGTCAACTTCCATCTCAAGCGAGTGAGGCACTAGCGAGATTGAGGGTTCACCTTTCTCTTGGATGGCGAGATGCATGTGCATGGTACCAGTGGACTACTCTTATGAGTAGATCTTATTATTTGTGTTCTTCCCATGTTTCGGGGACAAAACATTCTAAGGGGGGTGGAATGTTATATACCTAGGGGGGATAATATGGGGTACAAAGGGAGGTACCCAAGGTAATAATGTAATAATGGAATGGGCCATAGTAATAAATAAGGTGGTTAACCCATATCATGTAAGGGACCACAAGTAGTTAGTAATAATGTAATGGGCCCATGGTATTAGTTCGATGGTATTGAGGGACCATGGTAATGACCCATGGTATTGTATGTATGAGGCCTATATAGAGGCTAGAGACTCCACATGGAGAGATGTCAAGGATTATTGTATGAATATGCATATGGCTTGTGGAGTGCTCTCCTTCCTTAAGGAGTGAATGTATGGTGTTGCCCTACCTTAAGGGTTTGATATCAATAAAGAATCATTTCTATCTATTTCTCTCTTATTATTCTTGGGTTTATTTCTATTATCATATATTTTCATATTAGATCTATAACAAGGTATATAACACATATGCATGTAGTCTTCTCATAATAGCTTCAATTCGTGAGTTGCAACACACCTCCAGAGTAACAAGTCTCCACCTTTCTACATGATACCTCACTAAACTTTCTCCTGAGTTTGGTCTTTTGGCATCCTCTCGGTTCTCTTCTTTGGAACCCTTCGAGCACTTATTGCTCTAGATTGTTGCTAATATTATCACCTTCCTCTATTGTCACCTGCATAGAGCAAACAAATCTCTTACCAGATATTCAATGGTCTTGCACCTTCTTCCATTTCTTAGTTTCCAAACTACACACACAAAAATATTTTGTGCTCTGATACCACTTGATGAAAATTATTTCTGGGGGTCTATCGTTTTCAATTTTCTTACTGGTCTCCATCTTGGACTTATTGTTTATTTTACACTATGCTTTTCTACTGCACACTTTATCCCATGCATGAATGCAACTTCAATCCATTAAACATTTGCAATGTGTTAATGCATCAAGCCATCAAAGCATAAACCCACGATTCACACACATAGAATTACATAAAGAAAAAATCAAATTTCATTAACTTAATCACTATACTATTACATGGCACCTCGATGGGTTTGATATTCATCTAATTGACCGCCCTCAATACACACACAAATTTACAATTTATATTATAAAATAACAATATCGTGGATTATTTCAATATCATTGATTATCTCAAGATCCATGATCTTCTCCATAAAGCGCTCAACATGATCCTCTCCATAAAGTGCTCAACATGATCCTCTCCATAAAGCACCCAACATGATATTCACCACAATTCTCTCAATGGATTCATAAGATTTATCACATATGTGATTTTTCAAGCTTTTAATCCTTTACATAATAGATATTACCATACCTTTTGACAAATACACTATTTTGAACTTGTTCTTTTTTATTTTCTTGGAGGTTGCTTGATGCTTCTACATCAAACTCCCAAGGTAAAAGGATTTATGACCTCCTGGTCCTATGCATCTAGTATTCTTGTAAAAAATTCAATTCATGAATTGCAACATGCCTTCGCACTAACAAGTCTCCACCTTGCTACACAATACCTCACTAAACTTTCTCCTGAGTTTGGTTTTTTGGCATCTTCTTGGTTCTATTCTCTAGAATCCTTCGAGCACTTCTTGCTCTAGCTTTTTGAAAATATTCTCACCTTCCTATACTATCACCTACATAGAGAAAACAAATCTCTTACCATATCTTCAATGGTATTGCACCTTCTTCTATTACCTATTTTCCACACTACACACACAGGAATATTTTACGCTCTGGTACCAATTGATGAAAATGATTTCTGGGGGTCTATTGTTTTCAATTGTCTTATTGGTCTCCATCTTAGACCTGTTGTTTATTTCCCAACTACGCTCTTCAACTACACACTTTATCCCATGCATGCATGCAACTTCAATCCATCAAACAATTGCAATGTGTTAGTGTATCAATCCATCAAAGAATCAACCCACGATTCACACACATATAATTGCATAAAGTAGAAATCAAATTTAATTAACTTAATCACTATACTATTACATGGCGCCTTGAAAGATCTGATATTCATCTAATTGACCACCCTTAATACAAAAACAAGTTTACAATCTATACTAGAAAATTACAATATTGTGGATTATTTCAATATCATGGATTATCTCAAGATCCAGGATCTTCTCCATAAAGCTCTCAACATGATCCTCTCCATAAAGTACTCAACATGATCTTTGCCACAATTCTCTCAGTGGACTCCTAATATTTCTCACAGATATGATTTTCAATCTTTTAATCCTTTACAAAATAGATATTACCCTGCCTTTTGTCAACTACACCAATTTGAACTCGTTCTTCCTAGTTTTCTAGGAGGTGTCTCGATGCTTCTGCACTGGACTCCCAAGATACAAAAATTTATGACCTCCTGGTCATATGCATCTAATCTTCTCATAATAGTTTCAATTCGTGAGTTGCAACATGCCTCCGTAGTAACAAGTCTCCACCTTGCTACATGATACCTCACTAAAATTCTCTTGAGTTTGGTCTTTTAGCATCTTCTCAGTTCTCTTCTTTGGAACCCTTTGAGCACTTATTTCTCTAGCCTGCTGCAAATGTTCTCACCTTCCTCTACTTTCACCTACACAGAGAAAACAAATCTCTTACCAGATCTTCAATGCTCTTGTACCTTCTTCCATTCTTATCCACCAAACTACACACTTAAGAATCTTTTGCGCTTTGATACCACTTGATGAAAATGATTTCCGGGGGTCTATCGATTTCAATTTTCTTACTGATCTCGATCTTCGACTTGTTATTATTTCCCCACTACGCTCTTCTGCTACACACTTTATCCCATGAATGCATGCAACTTCAATCCATCAAACAATTGCAATGCGTCAATACATCAAGCCATGAAAACATAAACCCATGATTCACACACATAGAATTACATAAAGTAGAAATCAAATTTCATTAAGTTAATCACTATACTATTACATGGCACCTCAGTGGGTATGAGATTCATCTAATTGATCGAAGTTAATACACAGTCAAGTTTACAATTTATATTAGAAAATTACAATATTGTGTATTATTTCAATATCATGGATTATCTCAAGATCCATGATCTTCTCCATAAATCTCTCAATATGATCCTCTCCATAAAGCACTCAACATGATCTTCACAACATTGCTCTAATGGATTCCTAAGATTTATCACAAATGTGATTTTTCAAGATTTTAATCATTTACAAAATAGATATTACCCTACCTTTGGACAACTACACCATTTTGAACTCGTTCTTCCTGATTTTCTTGGATGTGGCTCAATGCTTATGCATAAGTTGGCTTCCACTAAGAAGTATTATGACATTGAATGTAGAGATTATGCATTGAATTTCAACAAGAGGTGCACATTCTTTGTCAGCAAGGAGTGTGCAACCACTACGAGCAATAAGTTCATAGTCACTGTCATTAAAAAGTGCACAATTATTGTTTCTAGGAACTGTGGAATGACTATCAACAAGAGGTGCACTTGGTTGTGTTCCAAGAGTGTACATTATCTATCAACAAGGAATGTTCTAGGCTTGCTTAGAATGAGTACACTATGGATACATTATGAGCTAATCATTTGGAAGCAAGTAGCTTCAACACTTAGATGATGACTTGAACACTTAGATGATGAATATATGCAAAATTTTGGAGGGGGTTGTAGTAGCTTCAACAAGGATCACAATTGTTAATGTATGATAAATTAATAGAAAGGTAGTAGAGATGTTGTATGATGTATGGGAAGAAAGTATTATTAATTTAAACTGTAATGTAATTCATTATGGAATGGTAGTCTTGCTTCATGATTAGACATCGATCCTCTCGCAAGGTGGATTCACGTCAATTCAAATTCAACAATTGGATGATGTTCTCCATATTGTTTTGAATGGCGTATGATAATAACTATATTGGGTAGAGAATAAAGGGAATGCTAAAGAAGAAAAATTTAATTCACATCAAGCTAGAGACATTTCCCTCTTAGCATCATAGCAAGTGGCATTTTCAATCAATATCTCCAAGTGATATCTTTCTAGAAATTTTCGGCTTGCATTCAGATAAAGCGAAAATTTTCAGAAGTCACACGACTAGCCTTGGCGATGGAATTTATCAAGTTAATTCCCATGAAGCTGGTATTTATATCCATTTTTGGTCTTCTTGAATGGAAAGGTTTGCTTCAATTTCATCCATGAATTGTTGTGTGTTTCTTCATTAATTGGTGGCATTTGTGGAAAATCATGTCATGGCTACAATTGTTTCCACCTCTCATGATCTTGAATGGATGGATATAAACACAATTTAGGATCAAGTAATGGCAACAATAGAGAGTATGCATCTGGGACACGAAGTGAGACAGGAAGCAAAGGATAAGGCACATCCCTCTCTCCAATTAATGGTTAGTTCTAAACTCGATTTGTTCTAAGCTAAAATTGACAAGCTCTAGTGCGAGTTCATAAGGGAAATGAAATTTATACACTACAATCTCGCAAAGATGGAGGAGATATTCACAATTGAACTCTATTTCTAGTGAGAGAGACTTGGGACTAAAGATGAATATCATTGAATTTTGGAAGACATTTATGTTAATATTTGTTTGTAATCCAATGTTAATATAGGTTGATATTAGGTAGTTATGTAAGGATTTGTAATAGACATATGTTTAGAACCATTGGGAAAACAATTTATAAAGTTAAATTGCATGTGTATTAAGCCTCATAAAGTAGGATTTTGATGGAACTAGATGAACTTTAAAAGGGTTCTAGTCCATAATATAGTTTTTTTTAATAATATAAACCCCATAATTGCTTCTTTTAAAAAAAATGACTATTATAGACAAATAATAATGAACCATTTCAAAATGGGATATAAAAATTGTCCTTATTTATATATGAATTACATATCCTTTGAATTATCTAAAATCCTTTATTTATGTTATCATGTACATCTATGTCTTCAAATTATTTCTTGTTAATGTTAATATATTCTTGCAAGTACTTGATATTACTCCTCATAAACCATTCTTCTAAATTCATATTGTGACCGTCCTCATCTTCATCTTCATCGTATTATGTATTAATAAATTTTGTTTCTAGATCGAAAATTACAATGTTACCAAATCTATTAATTTAATCTTCATTTTTTATATCATCTATATTGTCCTCTTCTAAAAGATAATTTGCCTTTAGAAATTATAGATTATCATGATAAATTGTCTCATCTTTTTTTTTTTCATTTTGTGAAGGCACACCTCTAACCATGCTTCTCCATGGCTAAAGGAATGTTGTCATGATCATCTAGTTCACAGTCTTTTGGATAATCATCTTCATCTTGAAAATAATAATTAATGCCAGTTTGTTCTATGTTCCCTAATTCCTTAAATATATTTGGTTATTTATCATTATTGTTATCTATTTTAATTGAGCCATCGTTCTATATATGTCTTAAATATAGATCATAATGAATGATAAATATATATTTTGGATCCAAAATATCTTCATAAAAACAAACATGCATGTGAATAAGATAAATACATTAGATCTCTAGTGGTATAATTTTTTTATTACCAATGAACATGTACATATCCACAATAAAAAAATGAATTAAAAAATTACATACAACCATTATTTATGTACTACAGAAAAGGCCTTTAGGGTCAATTTGGATTGCTTGGTTTTTTCAAAACTGCCTTTATTTTATTTTATTTTATAAATATTTAGAGGCGGTTTTTAGAACCCCCACCTCAACTCAAAAGTCATGAAAAATTTAAGTTTTGGTTGGGTTGGGTTGGGGTGTGGGGGGGGGTGGGGGGGGGTGGGTGGGGTGGGGTTGAGGGGGTTAAATTACTACCCCTAAATATAGTTTTCATGGTGGTTTCTTGAAACCACCCCTCTCCCCAAATGCTATAAAAATTGAACTTTCGGAGGTAGTTTTGGACCCCACCCCCAAAAGTAATGAGAATTGAACATTTTAAGGTAGTCATTTAGCAACTGTCTCGAAAAGTTAAATTCTCATGACAAGCCCCCCAGAACAAAAAAAGGTCATGAGAATTGAACTTTTAGAGGACATATGGGCAACATGGATTGGTATAAGTGGGAGGTCTAAGCATGGTTTATTGAGAACTATAATCCTAGATTAGAAAATGAGAAGGGGGCTTAGGAACTAGTGGCATAGGGGCTAAGGGCCCTAAAGGGAAAGTAGTGAAAACAATTGATAGGGGAACACCATTGAGCTATAAAACAATCTCAACATAATAAATATTCATTTTCTTTTAATTTTAGAATTAAATTAATTACAAAAATATTATCTTTGTTAGATATATTATTACCATGATAATATTGTAAATTAATATTTAAAAATAATATTTTCAAAGTTATGAAATATCACATGATTTATATTTATATTAATGTTAAAAATAACATATGAATTTTTCATAGCTATTAACATTTATTAGCGATTTAATTTATGTAAATGATTTATTTAACTATGTAGTAGAGAGAAAAGAATGAGAATGTGAATTACTTGGTATGGTGATGATGATGGAGGTATAAATTTCCACCAAATTATTCAATTAAATGTGAAATAAACATGTGAAACACAGTTGGTTAATTGAATGTAATTGCCAATGATCTTTAGATGAAAGACACACATCGTAGAAATAGTGTTGAAACATAGTTGGTGAATTGTATGTAATTGGCAACATTGTTTTGATGAAAGGCACACACACAATTGGCCAATTGTATGTAATTTCCAACGTTGTTTTGATGAAAGGCACACACCATGGAAATAGTGTAAAATTGTTGGTTAATTGAATGTAATTTCCCACATTGTTTTGATGAAAGGCACACATCGTCAAAACAATGTACAAACATAGGTGGCCAATTGTATGTAATTGGCACCATTGTTTTGATGAAAGAATACCATCGTGGAAATAACATACACACATAGTTGGCTAATTGTATGTAATAACCAATGTCATTTTGATGAAAGACGCACATCGTGGAAATAATGTACAAACATAATTGGCTAATTGAATATAGTTGCCAATGCCAATGTTGTTTTGATGAATGATACACATTGTGGAAATAGTGTACAAACATAGTCGGCTAATTGAATGTAGTTGCCAATGCCAACATTGTTTGATGAATGATACACATCGTGGAAATAATGTACAAATTTGACAAGAGGCAATGTGGGTACCCCCAACTTTACGCTGTTGCTTATTTTGGGAAACCAATTTTGTCTTTAAGAATGAATCGACCAGAAACACCCTCATTGTTGAATGGGAATTTTTTCATCTTTGAAACTAGTTAAATGGGAAATTTCATCTTTGAAACTAATTGTCAAACTATTTCGTGAAATATATGCCAAGGAATAATGTCTCCTATATTTTTGCCACCTTCAATAAAATCATTGTTATGATTCTATCACCAAGTGAGACTCATAAAAAGCATTTTAAATCTTATTATTACAAATTGATTCACCCTTGTGTCTTTTGAAAGGTGACTTGATTTTGATCTATAATCAATATCCTCAGAAGTTAGATGAATGAAATATAAAAAATCTCTCGCAGGTATCCTATGTTGTTAAACGTGTTCTTAAATGAGGTACACATGATTTAGTAGATTATGAAGGTAATCCCTTATCATAGCCTCACAATGGGCTCTATCTAAATAAGTATTATATGTAAGTTGCATCGTTTCATGATGATTGTATATATTGTATACTAGGTTTGTGTGGTGTACATGTATCTTTTATTGAGTTTACTATTGTTTCAGTAATTTTATTATCATGAATGGTGCTTGATTGTTAGATGTGAGGTCCCTCACTCTTCTATGTAGGCTTTGCAGACAATGCCAATTATAGTACTTGGAACATTGCTTCTATTTCTTAGGTTTTCTTTTCACCCGTTGAGGAGCTAGTGAGATTTATAGGCATCTACATTTTCCTTGTGATCAAAAATATGGTGGAGTATAGTGTTTTCATTGAACTCTTATCGAAGACTATTTCACTTGGTATCCACCACTTAGTTGTAAAATTGGACTACCAACTCATGGTATCACAACTAAACCGTGTTTATTTCATGAAACTGTGCCTATTTCATGATACATCCTATGTACTTCATAGGTATTTAATGATATTTATCCTTGAATTCTCTTTCACTAATATTGAATATATGTGCATCTCAAGATATTCTAATACATTGGATTATCATTAGCTGATAACATGTTAGATTGGAATTTGTCACACTAAGTCAATATTCATCAATATCATGCATGCATGTACATAATCCACATGGGTAACCAAGTTTTATCATTTGAAAACCATAAGTAGAGGTGATAGAAATTTTTTTGTGTGTGTGCATATCTAGATAAGGGTTCAATACTTCCATCACAAAACTAGGTGCAATGTCCAAATCTAGGGGTACAAGGTTTGGGTTTCTAAGCCCATTTTTTTATACATAGAATCCTAAGTCCATCAAGTTAGAACTATCTTCTAATAAACTATTTCAAGTCTAATCATCCTTCTGTCAATGACACGATACGACACATGTGATGCTTTGCTACATGAATCCCCTCTAGTGGGAGTTTACCCCACAATGTGCCACTATAAGTGAAATAAAACAATATCAAAGGAAATTTATTGAATCCCCATTGCCAATTCTTGAACATCGTGAGTAAATTCACATCACGCTCCTCTCCCTTAAGGTCCTCCTCAACCACCTCTTGTGCCACTATTGTTGCTCCTCAATGATCGTATGGTGACAAATCAGGGAGTTAGTTTGGTTTCACTTCTATGTCAATGCTGCATGACTAGTGTTAGTGACAATGTAAGTGTACACACACATCATACATACATACATACATACATACATACATACATATATATGGTCCTATTATTACCCAATTCATGTTTTATTTCTTTCAATATATGACTTAACCATGGGTTTAGTCTTTCTACATGGATTTTAAAAGATAGGGTGACATTTTTATTGTGATGTCCACTGGATGTAGGGGGGTTTTTCTTGCAATAAACATATAAGGCTAGGTATTCCCCTACATCTGTCATTACATTATTGACATTATACATCATTTTTTTGCACCTTAGGTTTGATCCTACCAACTTGTAACATTTCCTTCTCATTATATGCACGTTGTATCTTAAGTGGTAGATCCTATCCTTCATGGATACCCTAGAATAACGCCTTATTTTCATTTTGGTGTCCATGTTACAATTGTTTGTAGGCTGAATATTCCTCCTATATACCCGACATAAATTAAAAGTTGCATGATTGAGTGTTAAATTTCAATTAGTATGTTACAAGTGGAATTAGAGAAATGTTATTGATTTGATTTCAAACAAAATGTTTGAGACAATGTATACGACAAAAAGAATACTAAATTGGTTGTATACAAAGTATTTAAACAAAGGTTTACATGTAAATTATTGGACAAAATGTATGAGAGATGAAAATCAAGTTTTTGCAAGTGTGGTTAGGATAAATTTAGCAGGTGTATGTGACAAAGTGGTATCATGGCTTATTGTTAAGTTAGTAAAAGGTGAAGGTAAATTTTGGGTACCCCATAACCTCTGTAAGTCATTAAGGGAATTGGGTATGTGAAAAAGTGGTATTAGAGTTGATTTTTAAGCTTTTGAAAAAGGAAAAAAAATTGATACCTTATACCCTTAATTAAGAATTAAGGAACTGAGTATGTTACAAAGTAAGAGAAATAATTTTTTTCATTCCCCATATCCTCTATAAGTCATTGAGGAAACTAGCTATGTGACATACCCCTTTCCATTTGCATCGTCACTTTCCTTTACTTGGTGCCCCTTTCCTGGAGAGTACACTGTAATGAGTTGATTTAGCTTGCTAGCATTTTTTCTTCATTTTACTTATGATGGTTCCTAACTCAGAACTAGATGTTTATAGTCTATACCACTTGTTTCTCTAGGATGAGCTTCCTTTGCGTTCTTCTTATGTTCATTAAAAAAATGAAAGATGATGAGCTTACTCTTCTCCATTTCTTCCACTTGTTAAAACAATGAGAAGGATATTGATCACACTTTTATCTCTTTTTCAAACATGTTAAAAGATCATGAAAAAGAAATTCTATGAAGTATCATTTCATTATTTTTTGGCTCATTAAAATTGAATGAAAAAGACGATATGGATCATATTTGTTTTCTCTTTCATGCTCATCAATATATGAAGGAGATCCCAAGAAAAGTGGCCTTGGGGGGGGGGGGGGGGGGGGGGATATTCGAGAGTCTATTTGTAGAAGCGTAGTGGCATCAATCATGTCACCCTGGAACATGGCACTTGTTTACATTATTGTCCTATAGATGGGTTACAACTTTCCTAGGAACCATACCATACATATGATTTTTTTACTCCTTGAACTAGTTACTCTTCTAGTCATTATGGAGAATGCTTCAATGCTTCCACTGTTGCATGATATCATAGGGTTCTCATTAGTTAATTTTTCCAAGTGACTTTTCTTTAGTGTTGCTATATTTTCAAGGGAATTAAAAACCCCAATCAACCATATGCAGCCTCGTCACCCTTTTTTGTTAGTCATTGCTATGTTAGTTGTACTTTTTAATTTCATCAATTCACATCATATATTAGTATGTTTCATGTCAGTTGATGAGGGATTCATCAAGGCCCTCTTTCAATGATATCCTCCTATTGACATCAACTCATTATTTATAATAAGGACCTAGAAACCAATAGTACTTTGGATCTTATAGTCCTCAATGGTAGGTTTCCTTGTAATGAAGAATATGTTTTTATCATTGATCCATGATCATTCGAGTCTAAAATTGTTCAACATTGGCTCATCTATTCACACTTACTGGATTGTTTTAGTTACCTTGGGGTCCATTTTTATCATTAGTGGCTCCCCTTGCATCTATTAATGGCAGATATTAATGACAAGTAATTAGGTAATTTCTACTATGCTTGACATTGGATCAACTATTTGCATGTTGCTTCAAGTATCATTTTACCTCTCCTTTGGGCTCATTAAAACTAACTGAAAAAACATTATTGAAAATACTTGTTTTCTCATTAATTCTCATAAGGATATGAAGGAGATACCAAAAAACAAAGAGAGGGGGGTATTCTAGAGTCTATTTACCACAAAAATGGTGGCATCAATTGCAACACCCTTGAACATGCCACTTGTTTATATGAATATCATATAGATGAGTTATAGCTTTCCTAGGATCCATAACATACATATTATATTTTCACCCCTCTGACTATTTACTCTTCTAGTCATTATGGAGAATGCTTAAATGCCTCCTTCATTGTTGCATGATATCATATGGTTCTGATTAGTTGATGTTTCGAAGTGAATTTTCTATCATGTTTCTATATGTTCAAGAAAATTTTCACTCTTAGTCAGCCATATGTAATTCCCATTGAGATTTTGTGTTGGCCATCCCTATGTTAGTTGCACTTAGTGATTTCATTTATTCACATCATATCTCAATCTATAATTTATGTCAATCAATTCCGGTTACATAAAAGACCTCCTTTGATGCTCTCCTCCTATAGATTTTAACTCATTATATAGGAGCAGAGTATAGAAACGAAGAGTAAATTAGAGATTTCAATCCTCATTTGTAGGTTTCCAAGACCAACAATGCATTTTCCTCATTGATCCCTGATCGGTTGAGTCCACGAATGTTCATTATTAGCTCATCTATTCACATTCATGGATTATGTTAAGTACCATGGGGTCCATTTTCATCATTGGTGGGTCCCTTAGTGTTTATTAGTGGTATGCCTTAATGAGTGATAATTAGTTAATTTATACCATGCTTGACATCAATTCATCTATTTGTATGATGTAAATCTATACTGTAAGGGTTTGGATGCAAATCTTTGGCTTAGGTACGTATCATTCTTATTTGGTACCCCTCCCAAGCTGCAATGGCTTATGTATCATATCATTTCCTTTGAAAACCACGTAGGAGCACCTCTGTCTTATTGATGTATATTGCAACATAGATCCACACTGTATTTTTTGGTGTCTATAATATCTTTATTGATGGCATGCATTTATTATTCCTTCATGGCTACATACTAGGATTTCATGTCATGACACCGCATTGGATAGTTTTGGTAGGTCCTAATTAGCTCCTTAGCTATCGACTCCTTCCTTGTACCCTTTCCTAACACAACATATTGTAATCTATTTCAACCATCAATTTCTCTTATGACCTCATACGTTAAGAGGCATCCATTGTACTTGTATTTACCACCATAGGTCTTACAAGCAAGTTATAAGGTTGAAAATACATAATGAAGTAATTTCTCATAATTATTTTTTCATAATTCATAATTGAGAAAAACTCATAGCTAATGAGAAATTTCATAGTGAGTTAAGAAAATATTGTATTTAAGCATGAAATTTATGCAAGACTTGTAAGTACTTTGTTCACATGCCATCAAGCCTATACATGACTTGTACCCACCCAATTCACATGCCATGAATTAAAAATTCTCTTGGCCCTAGGTGTTTAGATTCATCGTCCTATATCTATGAAAATCATACATAATGAAACACTTCCAAGGGGAAGAGAGAGATATATAGACATAGGGAACACCCTTATGCTAGTGGATTTCCTAGGAATTCCTCCATGCAATGTTGTGGTGATCCCAACCACAGCTAGTAATTCATGGAGGACTAAGAGCCAAAGTGATCGAGAAGGAGCATCCTTAAACCAAGGCAACATAATTGTATTAATATGTGTAGGTTGTCATGTATGTAGGTTATAGGGATTGGAAGCACGATTAGAATATTGAAAGCTAGAGTAGGGTATACCATGGTTGGCCTGGCCAAAAAACTAGATCAACAAAGGAGAAAAGTACACCACTTATCTATGTCCTTGTTATCATGAATATGAAGGGGAGATGCAATGTTAATTTATTATTACTTCCTGGTAGATCTATAGGAAAGGTCTATGAAGCAACATTTCCTTTACCAATAGGAAAATTTTATGCAAACAAATGGCAAAGTGATTGGTTATAGTTGCACTCTCAAGTATAAAATTTGAATACATGGAAATCACCCATGAAAGTAAGTTATATGGTTATATAGATTTTGTTTATGTATTAGGTTTGTACAAGATGTAAATATATATTGTGATGCTAAGAGTTAAATATTTCTAGAAAAGAGTCCTTAAAATTATAAATGAAACAAATTGATGTTTAGTACCACTTTGAGAGAGGCAAAGTTGAAGACAACAAGGTCTTTTGGTGAAGGTTAACACTTTGAAGAAAGTTACAGGCTAATTAATAAATTTGTTAATATTAATAAGTTCTCTTGGTGTAGAGAAGTATTGTGCATTATCACCTGGAATTATTGATAATAAAATGAGCCCCATGTATTTTTGAAAAAAAAAAGAAAACATAAAAAGTGGGAGAATGTTGGGAATATGTTATATACTTTGGGCAATCATCTCAACTTTTTGTTTGCAAGCCCTCATTGGTTTGGGGGTGGAGACCTTGATTCTCTTTGGGATGGAAATTTTTTGTCTTATTTGGGAGGAAAATTTTTGGTCTATTTTTGGCTAATTTTTTTGACTTTGGCTAATTTTTTTGACCCATTCTTGCAGGCCCCCATTGGTTTTGGGGTGGAGACCTTTATTCTCTTTGGGAGGGCAATTTTTTGTCTTGTTTGGGAGGAAAATTTTTGGTCTATTTTTGGATAATTTTTTTGACCCATTCTACACTAATCCCATTTAAGGGGCTATGGTTGTAATCAAATTCAATGATTTTGTGAAATACTTAGATATTGTATTATGTAAAGTCAAGTTAATACAACAAAGATGATAGAAGTGTGACTCTAAATGTTATTGGTTTTTGTAGTTAAGATTTTTCAAGGTAAATATCTTTGTATCATGTGTATTTCATTATTCTTTATATTTTGTTTTAAAATCTATATACATTATTTTCACTTTAAAGGTTTAAAACTTACACTAAGGCATGCAGATCCATTTTCTTTAGTCCTTATTATATACCCTATTTTATATGTTTACTTAAAACTAAAATGACATCTTCATTTCTTCATTACAAAGCAATTTTAATTGAACTTTTGTTCACCTAGCCTCATCTCATTGTTGTTTTTACTTCTCTAACAATTATAACATAGTCTTTAATATACTTTTGAAATTAAATAATAATTTAAAAAAAACATCATTTTTTTTTTTCTCAATTGGTCTACTCCTATTATTATACAAAAATTGTTACAGCGAGGCAAGCCTCGAAGATTCTTACCATGAAGTTGGCATTTGACAGAGTAATTCTTGTCATCCTGACTATGGAGCCAGCGATAGATTTACATCAGAGTATTTGACTTTCAGGAACATTAACCATTCCAAAAAAACTCCAAAACTAACCATGCATCGAGCCATTACAAAGTTAAACTTTGCGGACTCCAGCATAAACAAAACTATAACAGACTCCAACATAAACAGAACAATAACAAACTCCATCAAGTGGAGTTGACAAAGACCTGAAACAGGCACTGACACAGTAAATTGAAAGGGAGGCGAATTCCTTCGGTTGCAGAACAAAAACTGAGGCGTTGGCTGGTTCATTCGTCGACAGAGGTAGACGGCTGTTCCTCAACTATCTTGCACCCAAATTGATCTAAGTCACTTGAGTCTGACGGATGGACTGCTTCTCTTGCCGGCGCGCTCGGACCTGCATCGGCTTCGGGATTCACAGTGGACAGGCCTCCTATGACTTAGCGCTGGTCGACATTAGGATTGGCCCGCCTCTGCTCTGTCGGAGCCCCAAGATGAGTCGCATTCTCACATTTTTCAATCGTGACCGATACTATGAAGGAGGAGTTCGCCAGGGAGCACAAAATGCAGAAACAGGCAGTGGGATGTGCACTATGCTCATAGACGTCATTCCTAGCACGCCCTCTACCACTGCCCCTGCCACTTCTGGTAGCCGGGTAATTAGCGCGACCAAACTCCAGCGCATCCGAGGATGGGTCCGATGTTGTGGAGGAGTGCTGATGGGTGGCACGACCTTGGGAGCCGCCTTGCCTACTCACCATTCTGAGTCTTTCGCGCGGCATAGTGATGAACCAGGAAGTGACACAGAGGGGCGACTGCACAAAGAGGCGGATACACAGAGGGGCAAATGCACAGAGGGGCGAATACACTGGATGGTAAATGCACAGAGGGAGGTGACTGAAGAACGGATGCGCAGATAGAGGCGGAAATAGAGACCAGATGACATTGTGAACCCTTGGAGCCAGAGCCGAGCGGAAGAGACAAGCTAGCAGAGACAGGCTAACAGAGAGGCTCAGAGAGTCGCCTAGAGCAGCAACCTTTACGGAGCTAAAGGCCTGGAGCGGAACTGCGGGAGTGATGAACAGCCGGACCGCCATCGCGCTATGAACCGGGAGCCTGAGGGGTGTCATAAATGCTTCATTTAATGGAGGTGTGCGAGGCCAACTTGCCTTCCCATAACCATAACAAATGGCGCAACTGAGCTTCCACCTACCCACTCGACACGCCACCATCGTACCTTGTCTCATGTCAAACATCCACAACCAGGATTAAAAAAACATCATTATTATTATTAAAAATTTATTATATTTTTAATTATAAGAAATTATATTTTTTTAATAGAATATTGTTTATAAATTACAATAATTGTAAAATTAAATCGTATTATTTTTTAAATATTATGGTATTACAATGACCTCACATAGTCATCCATCGAGCATTTCTCTGTGAATTCACGACACATTCCCCACCATTTAAAATTTGAAGACGCATTCCCCACCATTTAAAATTTGAAGACTCGTGATAGCGCCCTTCGTGGATACTCGAGAACCCTCTTTTCTGTATTTTATTTTTCAATTTTCATATATTCTGTAACTAGTAGTTCAAAAAACATAAGGAATTTTCATATATTTTGCAACTACTAGTTCAAAACATATAAAATGAAATGATATTTTAAGGTTTAGAGATTAAAAATAATGCGAAGAGATGTCTTTGCATGTTATAAGCATTTTACTATGTTTAAATTCTGTTTTTTTTTTCTCTTTATTTTATGATTTTTTATTGTATCTACTCTGGTTAATCTTGAGTTCATTTATGGACTTTCAGAAAAATATATACTAGCATTTGCACCAGATGTTGCAAAGGAAACGCCGTAAGGCATAAAGTGCGGAAATCCATCATCCACTTAGTGTGTGCATTATTTAACAAGGTGGATCTCTCTAAATTTGTTGCAAACATTTATGTTGTTGCACTGCTAATTTATTTAGAATCTACTACTACCTCCTCTTCTTGGAATATTAAATTTCTTATCACAATCCCTCTGATTATTGGCATCGCAATTTTTTCCACTTTAGTGGCTTTACCTTCAACCTAAATAAACATGAATTTGAGTCACTCAATTAAAAAGAAATTGCTAAATTGCTATTTATTAGGTTTTGCATAAAAACAATTAAAAACTCATATTTACAACCCTTTAAAATGAAACTATCTATATTTTTATTAATAATAAAAAGAATCTTCTTTATAAAACAAACACCCACATGTTACTCCTATATATTTATCTTATATTTAATATTCAGTGTCCATCAATTGAATGAGAAGTTGAAAGCTCAACCTAATTGCACCTTTCTAAACTCCTTTGTGGGAATTCATGTCCCATTAATTTAATGGCAAATTGAAGTTTCTCCACTGCTAATTCTTCTTGTTTTGGGACAACTTCATATCGGAAATCGCTATTGTTGTCATTGTTATTGCTGAAATTGTTGTGAGAGAGGTTGGAGGACTGGACTTGAAGTAGTCTGCTGCTGTTTCCATTGCCATCCATGGCTTCATCGTTTAAAAAACCATCTATGAAGGGATTGTCACTCTCCAACAACCCACTGAAAGAGGCAATTTTGGGCAGTTGCAGTTTGTTTTGCTGATCAATATGAGGCAAAGAATGCATCACTTCATATGCACTTGGTCATTCATCTCATTCTACCCCTTGTACTCTCTGTGAATGACCATTTTTCTTGTAAATTCGGCACAGCACCCAATCATCAAGCTGGAGAACAGAAGTACCATCAAAATCAACAATACCAATTTTAGTTGAATGAATCAATTCCTATTCATAAAGGATCAAAACACAAGAACTGTGAAAGGAAAATCATTCATATTGATCAATATTCACCAGTATATGAACAATAATTCCATCAAATATTATCACAAAATGGTCAAACTAGAAGATTTCAACAATATTCTTTAGCCCAGATACAGGAAATCAACTAATGGCTATACTTACTCTCAAAGAACCTTCTTGTTAGGTATGTAATGGGCATCCTCCACTGCGGGGTCAAAATGCCAAGGTAGCTGTTAGCTTATGTTGTTAGCAATAGCCAGTTTTCTAGGCATAACAAGGAGTACTTTATCAAGCTTCTACAGTATACAAACCTGGGTTTTTTACACCAAAATCCAACTTCCCTTACATTACAAATATATATTCTAATGAAAGAATATAGGAAAAACATAATCCCCAGGCTGTTACAAGATTTTAGGAATAAAATCGTAACAGTAAATTAAAAATAAAATTAATTTTAAGTTGCTACCAGGAATATGGAGATGATTGAAAATCCTCTGCCATTAAATTGAAAATTGATTCTTTGACTGTTGATATCCTGCCTGCAAATCTGAATCTCTTGTAAATATTCTTGAAAATCTATCGACCTCCCTTTAAATAGGGTCAACTATGCCACCTGTTATCCAATGGTCCTTTTATCCAATTTTGAAAGAGAAATTTTTGTCATCTGTTGAAGTATAGTTTACAAAACCTTTTAATTCATATTATATTGGAATTACTCGTAATTGATCTTGTATGAAAAAGTTCAGGTTTAGGCCATGACTATGGCTCCTTTGTCTCCCTGATCTTTAGAATTGAAAGATCTCATAAGCAGGCTTGTCCAGTCATCAATGGTTGCAGGATGCAGTGGAATGCAGATACAAATAGGGATTTCTTGGATGGGTGGCTTAAATTCAAAATCAAGCATTTCACAGACTGCAGGGAATTCCACGCTGGAAATGTCCCCTACATGATTGAACAAATGGCAGCCACTTCTTATGCATTACAGAGATGGCAGTATGCACAGGGTATCCAACACTTGTTGTAGTGTTCCAGGCTACTTGAGCTTGCCTTATTATTGTTATTTTTTTGCATTGCTCCATTTTATTGATATAATATTACTTCATTTTTGTATTAGAGCACGGTGTGATATGACCATTATATGAGAGATAGAACTAGAATGTGTGAAAACCTATATAAATTTCTAAGGTTTGCATTGAAAAGAAGTTGCGTCCAAAGTGTTTTGGGCTTTGTGGTGCATAAGATTGAAGTGAGTGACTACGTGGAAGTGTGAGTATCTATGTGGATGAGAGACTGAAAGGATGGGAAAAAAAGATGATACTGATTGAGCAAGTGGATTGATTTGTGAAAGCATGGAGGATGTGCAACTAATGGAGCTTGAATAACACACTTCATTGTATTCTCTATTTAATAAACAAACTCTTTTTGGCGGTGGTTGAGTCCCAATTTTTTTTATAGTTGTTCATGTCCTCGGTTGGAGTGGGACAATATATGTGTTTTCTTTGATTTTTTTTTTCTTCTTCATTCTTTTTTGTGGTGACAAATGATATAGTTTGTCAAAGCTCACAAGTTTTAAGTATTTTTATTAGAGAAAAAGAATGGAATGAATGCTTATAACCAAACATCTATCAATTGATTCAGAATTAGAATACAAATAAGAAAAATTCAGAAGAATATGAATTCATTTCAAGAGGTAGAGAAAGAAGTTGAAGCCAATTTAGAGGAGGAAGCAAAGAAGGATCTCATGTAAAAGGAAGAGAAAGAGATGGGAGCACAAATGGATATCAAGAAAGACAAGGACCATAGTATTATTATTATCACAAATTTAGTCAGCTTGATGAAGATTTCTATGAATGACTGAGAGATAATGAACATAAAGGTGTTAATATAGTTGTTGAATAAATTAAAATTGATAAGTTATTCATATCAAGTTTGATGGCACACAATCAAGAAATTTATGCATGATATATTGACTCGAGACACTCAACTCATATGACATCTAAGGATGAGTTGTTTAATATAATTAATGACACTTAGTATGGTAGAATCATATTTGGTGATGATAGTGTCTTAAAAGTGAAAGGGAAAGGTATAGTTGCCATTGTAGCATTGCATGTGGAAAATAAGCTTATCCATGGCAAATTGAACATTGAGGAAGAATATACTTTATATGGGATAGATGTTGGAGAAAAACTGAAAGTTAATATTTGATAATAAAGAATGTGCAGTCATGCATAACTTGACTAAAAATGAAATTATAGCAAGAGAATAAATTACTGAAGACATAATTTTCAAGCCCTTTTTTATTCAAGAAACTCACATAGTTTGAATGCGACTAAGGAAGTAAATAGTGTTCTTTGGAATTTATGGTAAGGACACTTGAATTTTCAAATTTTGATTTTTTTAAGGAATAATAACAGGGTGTATGGTATTATGTCAAAGTGGATGTAGTTCAGTAGAATACTTCTTCCAGTCTACCTCCTCTCCTCTGATCCAGGTAGTTTTCCAGGGCATCAGAAGCCATGACTATGGCTCCTCTGTCTTCCTGATCTGTAGACTTGAAATATCTCATCAGTAGGTTTGTCCAGTCGTTAGTGGTTGCAGGATGCAGTGGAATGCAGATACAAATGTAGGTATGGATGAGGGTACAATAAAATTTGAATTTCGCCACGATATTCTGTGACTGCCGATTGCGATTTCACTACAGACACAATGTAGGTATGGATGAGGGTACAATAAAATTTGAATTTTGCCCCTTTAACAGTTTCGTCGGTTTTTCTCATATTTCTTTTGTATTTGAATATTGGCTTTGCACCCTGTTTGAAGGCAAAAATGCTTAAGAAATGCTCCCAATAGTTTAGGAGGCTGAACTTTCTTGGATGGGTGGCTTAAATTCAAAATCAAGCATTTCACAGATTGCAGGGAATTCCATGCTGGAAATGTCCCCCACATGATTGAACAAATGGAAGCCACTTCTTATGCATTGCAGAGATGGCTGTGTGCACAGGGTATTTGACACTTGTTGTAGTGTTCTGGGCATCCTCTTACCAAGTAAGATTGTGATATCTCTGACTGTCCTGAATACAATGCAATTACAATTGCATCCAGGGATGTTATGTGAACAAATCTCTTGAATGGCACCTGCACATTCAGATGGAATTTGGATTGAAGGAGATGTTAATGCATCTTTTAAAGGAGCACATTGGAGCAGTATGGAGGCCACATCATGGGCATTGCATATATATTTCATGAATTGCTGGATGGAAGAATTGATGTATCCATTGACAACATTACAACAAAAGCTTCACTAAATTCATGTGTGGTGGTCAGTCCAAACTTATCTATGTCTTTGATTTTGGGACCTATGAGGGTGGCCATGAGATCCCTGGTACTCATTTCCAAATAAAGTCTTCCTCTTAACAAGCTTGTAATAAAGAGTGCCAGATTGCCTAAACAAGATTTCTTGGATGGGTGGCTTAAATTCAAAATCAAGCATTTCACAGACTGCAGGGAATTCCACGCTGGAAATGTCCCCCACATGATTGAACAAATGGCAGCCACTTCTTATGCATTGCAGAGATGGCAATATGCACAGGGTACTCGACACTTGTTGTAGTGTTCCAGGCATCCTCTTACCAAGTAAGATTGTGATATCTCTGACTGTCCTGAATACAATGCAATTACAATGGCATCTAGGGATGTTATGTGAACAAATCTCTTGAATGGCACCTGCACATTTGGATGGAATTTGGATTGAAGGAGATGTTAGTGCATCTTTTAAAGGAGCACATTGGAGCAGTATGGAGGCCACATCATGGGCATTGCATATATATTTCATGAATTGCTGGATGGAAGAATTGATGTATCCATTGACAACATTACAACAGAAGCTTCACTAAATTCATGTGTGGTGGTCAGCCCAAACTTATCTATGTCTTTGATTTTGGGGCCTGTGAGGGTGGCCATGAGATCCCTAGTACCCATTTCCAAATAAAGTCTTCCTCTTAACAAGCTTGTAAAAAAGAGTGCCAGATTGCCTAAACAGGCCAATCCCACATCACTTAAATTAACTGATCCTGTCACAGTGTCACTTAGTTCGAGATATGCTACGGCAATAGCAGATAACCACAGTAATGAAATAACAAACTTTACCACTAACAACTGGATCATCATATATATGCTTCCCAGCCCATCTTTGAACATGCCCATTTCAGTCTAACTGAATGTTTTTCTGTACTTACCTTTACAGAAGCTCCTATTAATTCACTGGATCGAGGTTGTGCCTAATCATAAACAAGAATTTATCTAATCAACTAATCATACTCAAGAACAAAGTTGATCAAGTAAACATAAACAAGAATGTATCTTCCTCTGCTCAATCTATATTGTGCCTTAATTTTTTTCATAGCAAAGTGGGACAAATGATATGTTTGTTGATGGCTTTTCTTATGATATCAGAGTTTTAAATATTGTAATTGGCTTACTATAAAAATTTTGCGTCAATATCTAATTTCATTATGATAAGAAAGTGTTAAATTTTTATACTAAAGTAATTCATTCCTTGACACCTAATTTCATTTTAACATAAAAGTGCTAAATTATTGTACTAAAGTAGTCCAGATAAGATGATTTCCTTCGACGACAACCCAATGTTAGTAATAGAAATAGTATGCTCTATAATTTCCAATATGAAGATCAACCTCTCTGCAT